>OZ038394.1:3124398-3324398 GCA_964036045.1 Eutreptiella sp. 'Long Island Sound 2002'
ACACACGCAACACTGAGGACCAGTGGCTGGGGGCACGTGGTGTTGGCACATCAGGAGTGGATGATGCCGCTGGGGGCGCGGGGGGTAAAGAACAAAGGATTGGTGCTGCGGTAGGCATGGGCACAGGAAAAAAGCACCACCTCGAGGAAAGAGGAATGTTGGCAGTCACCAGACACTGCGCTGTTGCCCGACTGCTACTGGACCTCGGCAGCAGTTGGGCCCCATACTGTGCTACGGTGACAGCGAGGGCACGGGTCAAGTTGCCTCGAAGAAGCACCATCCCAGCACGCCCCAATATTTATTTGCGTTCAAACAAGAAACAAAAGATGGAAACAGGAGCCCCCCCCCCCCCACAAGCAGAGCGCTTTTAAGTCAGGTTCGAAGCGTGCGGAGTACAACACAAACGAAGCACAGGTGCCGATGCAGCACACCAAACACCCTCAAAGCAGTGGCGCGGCCTGCGAGACAACACCCGAAAGTGCGCCGGCTGAGGGACGTATACTGGTGCTGTGCATCGCAGCTTCTGCTTCCGTGTGGCATGCAGACTGAAGCAAGAGTGCTGGTTCTGTTTGGACAGCATAAGGGCAGACAAACGCTTGGTTGCAGCCATGGGCAACAAGGTGTGCATAGGGTTCAGATGTGCGTAAGGCTTGGGTGAACCACAACACCAGCACAAATGCTTCGTTTTCACATGCCGTTCACCGTCAGCACTAGCGGGGAGTTCATCAAACTGAGCAACACAATGTAGCAACGCAATGTTCTTTTCCCTCACCCACGTACATCTACAAGTCAATTGCGAGGCAAAAAGATGCGGGGATGCCTTATCCTTCTCCAATGGTGCCAGCACATATGATTTCTTTCCCCAACCGACCTGGATAGTCCAACTCCCTGCCCTGTTTCAGTGGGGGGTCCACTGATCAAGGTGCAACAACTTGGGCTGGGCTAAACTGGCAAAAATCAGGGCAGGGGTGTGGGGATTGCTGTCCTACACTATGCGCCGCCCCGTTGGCGAGGCCTGCATGTAAGTAACACAGGGAAACGGACACAACAGAGCCCAAGCGGACACAAAAAAACGTGACATGCTTTGTGCTGACCCCCCCCCCCCCCCATGCCAAGCACTGGCATAGGAGGGACACCAACGGGCAGAAGCAGCATTTGTGAGCAGAAGGACAACGGTCTCACTGCGAAGAATGCTTTTCTATGTTGGCGTGTAGACAATTTCCTGCAAGCCCCAACCAGTGTGCGCACACAGAAGAGCCTTTGTGGCAACCTCTTCCAACCTTGCGCACCACACGTACCCCCACCAAACAAAAAAACACGGGTTTGCCTGAGGCAAGGATTTTTGTGCGTGGACATGAATGGGGTGCATGTTGTACGTGTTAGATGGCACGGATTGTATCGCCACTTTGATTTATCTCCCCTTTTGGGCGCCCCGAGACAGCAGAGGTTGCATAGCCGCTTTGCGTATGTCCCTCTTTGGAGACCCGGAGAGGGCATGGCATATGTAGCCACTTTGATTTATCTCCCTTTGGTGGGACCCAGGACAGTAGGAGCCGTGTGGTCATATTGACACCTCACGCTATGGGGACATGAGAAGGCACCAATCATGCAGCTATATTGATTCCACTCTACTGTGCAGACTCGGAGACATTAAGAGTTATGTAGCCATTTTGGTTCGATCCCACTATTGGGGCCTGAGACATCAAAGCTTTATGCAGCCATCTTGATTCCACCCCTAATCCGGGGACCCATGGCATAGAACATATCGCCATATCAATTTCTCTGTGTAACGGGATCTTAATAACGCAAGGGTCATGGAATCATTCACTTTGTCCCTGCCCAACCTAGTTGGCCAAGGTTTTGGGGCACTAGATGGGTCTTGGGCTTCATCCGGGGAAGTATTGTGCCAAAGCTGTGTAGCCTATATGTGAGTCAAAAGTATGGGGTTGTGTGGCATGTGGGCCCTAGGATAGAGGAACTATGTTGACTACATGGTTCCCACCACACTGGCTTCATGCGGTCTGTGCTTGCCTAACCGCCTTGTTGGGTTAGGTGTTTGGCTGGGTCGCGGGCCGCACCTCAGGAAGTTTTATGCCTTGGTAAGAGTATGGGCTTTTGTGGCATTTGGGCTGTAGAGTGGAGGAAATGTGTCGCCCTTAGGGCCGCTGTTGCATAGTCTCCACATCATTCCCATCATATTGTCGCATTTTGGTACTCATAACATAGAAAAATGGTATCTGGGGGCCAAATCAAAAGGTGGACCATGTTTTTTGAGACTGTTTTGGCTGAAGGCAGCGTGAACTCTGGCCGCCCGCCAGCCTTCACGCATGCCTCAAACAAAGCCAAGGGCGGAGCCCAACGGATGGGACCCAGTAGCCTCGGTGGTGGGCATAATTTGGCTCTCGGGGCGAAGCCTTCGGAGGTATGGTGCCGGGTTTGTGTGGTCCATATGCAAATCAAAAGTATGAGTCTTTGTGGCATTTTGGCTCGAGAGTGGAGATAATGTGTGTCGCCCTCACGACCGTTGTTGCATAGTCGTCAATGCACTACCATCATGTTGTCCATGGCTTCCCAATCATCCCAATAGGGTTTTCGTAACATCCAAAACTAGTATCTAGGGGCCACATCAAGAAACCCACCCCCCTTTTTTTTAGGTTGCCCACTCAAACTTGAGCCCCCCACCCGCTTTTGCCCATGCCTCAACCGAAGCCAAAAGAGGCCCACAAATTGCACCTGCTAACGTGGTAGCCTAGGTGTGAGGCACAAATTGGCTCTTAGGCCCAACCTTCGGAGGTGTTGTGTGAGGGCGTTGTGGCCTATGCAAACCAAAAGTCTAGGCTTTTGTGGAATTTGAGCCATGCAGTGGACGAACTATGTTGGCCTTCAAAACTTCCTACAAAACATGCATGATGCAGTTTGTGCCCACCCAACTTGGCTTGCGTAGGTTTTGCGCGCGAGATAGGTCTCAGGCCCCATTTGGGGAAGTATGGTGCCAAGGCTGTGTAGCCTATGTGCGAATCAAAAATACGGGTATTTGTGCGGTCCGTCCCCACCCATCGGATTGTTGGCATACGTGTTTGACTACGTTTACGGGCCCACGTGAAGCATTAAGCCTTGGTGGTGTGGCCAATGTGTGAATCTAAAGTATAGGGTTTTGTGGCATATGGGCTCTAGAATGGAGGAGCAGTGTTGCTCTCACGGCCGTTGTTGCATAGTTTCCATAGAACTCCCATGATATTGCCCATGGCTTCCCGATTGCCCCAATTCGGTTTTTATAACATCCGAAATTGCTTTTTACGGGCCTCATCAAGAGCTTCTCTGAAGTTGCTTGTAGGCCAACGCGGGAGACTTGGCTGACAAAACCAGTCGGAGGAGACTCCCACCCGCTCCCCCATTGCTTCCTACTCTGAGACCCTATAGGAACACAAAGGGGGTGGGGAACCGGTAGTGCCTTGGATGAAATCGTGTATGATGGGGGGTGGGTCCCCATCCAACGTCCTGGCCCACTCCGGGACCCCCCTTTTTCCGGTTTGTTCGCGGTGTCCTGTTGTCCACCGGGCCCCAACACCGCGACAAGGTCACCGGCCCCAGGGTCTAGGAGGGCATAGACGTGGGGGGGGGCTTCTTTGGAGGCGCAGATATCAGGCTTTCACTGGTTGTTTTCCCTCCCCTTGTGTTTCACTTCAGCTTCAGGGTCTTTTTGAATTCGTTATTCTGCCCTACCCGGCCGCCCATGGCTCGAGCTTTCTTTGCTCTTCGTGGACGCTCAAGTGTTTTCAGAGTGTGCCCTTTTGCGAACATGGTTGCCTGCATTTTTCAGTCTGTCCCCGATATGCTAATGCAGATTTTAGGGTCTTGGGGTGTGGTTGTGTGCCCTTCGGGGTGCCGTCGACCGGCCATGTCTTTTGTGGAGGGAGGTGATGAGATGAGTCTATTTCGTGTGGTGTGTCCGGCCATTTTTGTGGTGCAAGCCCAGTTGAACTTGAGTTATTGTTCCATGCACTGCATTCACACTTCCAAAGGAGCCGCCCGTCCCCCTTCCAAGAGAGATGGATCAAAGTGGCTACATAACCCCTGCTGTTTTGGGGTCCCCAAGAAGGGAGTTTACCCACAGCAAACAAAGCAACAAGACTCTGGCTGACTAAACGCTTCGGCAATTATCACGGTGACAACATCCAAATATAGACGTGTTTTTGTTTCAGAAGCGTGAACACGTTTTTGCTTCGCCATTTGGCAATTCCCGCATGAACGAGCCTCGCTAGGAGGGCCCCTTGTACAGGTGAGATACTCACGGTACAGATGAACGCCCTGGAGGAGGTGCTGGATGTTGATGAACACTATACTACTGTAGGATGCAAACGGGGTGTGGGCAAACAATTTGAGATGAAATATTGATGTACTCGGGCATCATGAAAATAGAAGGGCTCCACTAGCGCCTATCATGGGAGGGGATTGAGGCTGCAACACCACAATGATGTTGCCAGGTGTGTGTGTGCTTTTTTGTGGAGTGAAGAAAGGTTGTCACATGTGTTGCATGGTGTATTACTGACACAGGATGTCCATGACCTTGACATGCATTCACAGCCATTACCAGAGAGCAATGGTTCGGGACTAGAACCTGCTCGTCCCATTTCAAATGTTTTACAGGGGGGGCTTTTGTTATTGTGAAATCATGAAATCCCCCCCCCTGCCCATGGAAAAATGGCGGGTGCTGCTCAATCTCGCACGCAGGATCCAATGCAGCACACCGAACCAAAGATATCCAGTGAAGGTTCGGGCTGAGTCAGGGCAAGGAGGGCAATGCGAAGGGGCAGCCCTTGTGAGAGCACCGCACCACCTTCAACAGTGCGTAAATTATGGCCATGCCTGACACGCCCGACGCCTGGTCGCTTCAGGTCTACTTAGCATTGCCAGCAAAAGGTGCCCTGGCGGAAGGACATTGTCTGATTGTCTCCATGGAGCACCGGTCATCCGTGCGTGACTTCGACCAGGAAGAGATGCAGGAGGTATGCTAAGCGGTCCTGGGCCCGAGGCTGGGGCACACACAAGTAACACGACGCCGGGCGAGGTCATCAGCCCTGCCGCGGGTGCTGCCAGCCTGGCAGTTGTAAGGGGCCTGTCCAGGCCAAAGGACACGAGAGCTCCCCGGCGTGGCCCGCACCTGGCGCTGGCTGTGAGCCGGCCGGTCGCTTCGGTGGTGCCCCGCTGATCCTTGGCGATCCGGTCACCGGCCACGGCTTAGTGGCAAATTGTACCTATGCCGGGCTGGGGGGGGTCAGACGCCAAAAACAAAAGTTTGTGCTCCTAAAATCGACCTCCAATTTCGGGCCCCTGTGATAAATTTTATTGTTTCCTGGGAAACGTTTTCTGATGTGGGGTGGGGGCCGGGGGGTTGGGTGGAGGAGCCCAGGCTGCCATTCCCCCCCGCCGCCGGTAACGCTAAGCCGTGGCGTTCCGGCCACCGTTCTTGAATCCTCAGCAGGGTGTTCCCGAACGAAGGGCGTTGGAAGTGGGAAAGGGCATGGAAAGTGGGACCACTGGTGGCGACTAACCGCCAACCGCTGACGGTCGGCTGCCAACCGCTGACGGTCAACCCCCACCGGCCGATGAGTAACCGCCAATCGTCGGCAGCCGATGGTCACCCGATGACCCGGCATTTGATACTGAGAGGGAGCACCGCGATGCCCCAGAAATCGGACACGGCAGTTCGTGTGTGTCCGCTGTCTTGCGTCGGAACAGTTCGGTCGGGCCCTTGGTGCTCTCACACGGGGCCCCATACCACTTGCACGTATCAATGCCCTCAAATTTGGTCACGGAACGGCCGGTATTCACGTTCGACATTGCGACCGTTGGCTTTGAGTTGGGCGGGGTAAAGCATTTGGGTGCCAGTGTGCAGTGCCCGGCCGCAGGAGTTCAGCGCTGGGGGGGCCGGTGGCATGAGCAAGGGTGAGGGGAATGACCGAAATCGAAAACGGTTTTCGGGGTCTCCGGAGCATTCGGCACTCGCAGATTCATCCACAGCAATTGATGGACTGCCGCAACCACGACACCACGTTTGTGCATAGCGACAGTGCAAGGGCAGCGTGGCTTACTCCATCCCCTGCCTTGTCTCCCTCTCCAATTTTTCCCCCGTGATGCTCCGAGTGGCAGGGACTTGGGTGAGCAATCACTCCATCTCCGTCTCCGTCTCCCTAATCCTGAGGTTGTCAGCGTCTCCGTCTGCGCCCCCGCAGAATGTGAGGATCAGATGCCTAAACTGTCAGACACCACATCCCCAGCCGTTTTGAGCATGCTAATAAGTGGCCGTGGGTGCCTGCAATGTGAACCTCCTGCTCACTTCGTCTTGCACTTCGCCGTGTTCAGGTTCGCAACTTCAAAAAGAGCCTGATCCGGATGTACGACGCCAAGGGGAAGTACCCCGTCTTCATGGAATCGGTGCTGCGGCTGGGAAAGCACCGGCACACGTACATTGAGTGTGTGCCAGTGGAGAATGAAGACGCCGAGATCTGCTTTTGGAATGAGCTGGACAAGGCCGAAAGTGTGTGGCGCTTGTTATGGTCTCGATCGTTGCGTTGCCTTTCCGCTCGCATGCGGAATAGGTCACGTTGAGCCCGGACCAGGGGAACTAAGGTGCCTCAGATGGCCAGGGTTTGCGGGGGGGGGGGGGGGGGGCACGACACCCGCGTCGACCACAAAGGAGCGCGCGCCACCTGCAGAGGTGCGCGCGACACTCGTGGTGACCATGAAGGTGCGTGCAATGCCCGCGGGCAACACGTGGCGAGGTGGAGGAATTGGGCCTCATGCACACGGAAACGCGGCGAGGCGTGGAGGGGAGTGGGCAGCAAAGGCGTGAAACGACCCCCGCAACAACCAGTACAACCCCAGTGCGCCAACTACTGGGCCGTTAGAAAGCATTGGCCCAAGGCAGCACGCGACGGGCAGAACGGGTGACTGTCCAAGGCTCCATCAAGAAACTGCAACCCGACGAAATGTCACACAGGGGGAAGGAGGCAGTTGCGTACCTGGACCAAGGAGGTGGCCCCCCCACACCTCCCACCTTCTCTCCGCCTCACCAACCGGGACCCCGCACCAGTCCTCCAGGTGTCCTGAACATCTTTTGCCCCTTTTCAATTCGGTGTTGGAGGGAAAAAATTGATGGTGGCGACCTACCACACGTCGGCCTAGGATGCATGCATGTCCATCACATGTTGTGCTGGGCATGATCGGGCTTGTGCCGGTGTGTGGCACCGTTACGGCAGGAGCCATGTAGCCATTTCTCTCCTCTGTCCTCCAGCTGCATACTCCCCCAACGCGCCCAAACAGGTTTCTTGCCCCGACATATATGCCTCAATATGATCAGCGCGACGTGCCAATCATTTTGGGGCACGTGTGTTGGGACCACCCCCCAAGGGGTTTGGGGCCCCCTTTCTGCGCGGGGTAGGGGGGTAGGGGGGTCCAGCATTTTCCTGCCGTCCTCAATGCATTTTTAACGTCGGGGTTGCATAGTTCAGCATGGCGTTAGCATGTGTGCATACCGCTGCCGTACTGTGTGTACTCATCACCCTCCCCGCACCCTCCCCGGCTAATGACACCCCCCCCCCCCCCGCCAAAGCCCCTGCGAGTGGAAAGCTGTGTTACGGCAGTGCAAGGGCACGTACTAGCGGTGCATAAACCAGATGCTGGTCAGTGGCCAATAAAAGACAATTGGTACCGTTCTGCCAAACCGATAGCGGTAGACACGGTACACCCCCTTTCTCGCGTGGCAAATCACGCCCATGGACTCCTGCCTGGACTTTTACTTGTCTTTTCAGGAATTTCGCATATTCCCCGTATTTTTCAGGCATTCCGCAGTTTGGAAAATGTGCGGTATAATCTTCCATCAGACCGGGCAGCAGCACTGCCCCTGGGCAGTTGAACGCACATTCTCGTTGCAGAAGAGTTTTTCGTTGTTCTGCTCATGCTTCAGCTTTGAGCTGGGGCACATGTGAAACTGGTTGTTATTGGGGATTGGCATTGGAAACGGCCACTTCTCGCAGTCATCAAGGACTTTGCGAGGGGTGAGTTCGCGGCGGGGCTGGCTCCGCCGGTCCCAGGACCCCCCCACCCCACCCCAAGGGAGCGGTCACTCTGGTGGTGTGCCCTCTGGGGCCCCCCGCTTACGTGGACAGTTGCACCGCCAGTCGGGTGAACAACCCGAGCAGGCCCCGGGGCAGGGCAGCGCTTCGCGTGGCCCCGGGGCCCCTCCAACTGCGCAGCCAATCCACCATGGGACGCCACCCAGCCGTGAGCAGCACCACCTGTGCCAATGCAATCAAGGAGTGCGGGCGGCCCAGTCGGGTGCAAGGCTTAGCCGCCCCCTTGCCCCGGGCAGTCGTGGGGTGGCCAGCGGCATGTCAGTTGACCTGGAGGAGGCGTGTCCAGGCCGACTACTCCCCCGGCAGGCTTAGCGTCAGGCGCCCACTGCCTCCCTGCCGGCGCATAGAGCACCAGGCGACAAACCACCCCACACGCACGTGTCTCCCCTCGCCCCCAGACCCAAAGGCACCCCAGCAGTGCGCAGGGCCACACGCACAGGCACGGCGGTACTCCCTCCTGCGTGGGCCACCGCAGGGTTCGGGGGCTGTCAGCAGTCCGGCACACCTTGAGACCGCAACAGCCAAGAGCGCCCAACCCACTCAAGTTGCGCAGGGAAGGTTGCGCTGACCGTGGGTCTGGGCGTCCGGGGGGAGGCGTTGACCCAACCCAGCCCAACCTAACCCAAGGGAGCCTCTGGCTGACACTTGGTTGCAAAAAAAAAAAAAAGGTACGGGCCTTCTGAGTCCACGGGCGCAAAAGGTGCCTGACAGTCCACGGGCACCAAAGGCGCCCACTTTGCTTTCTCCCACACTGTCCCCCCCCCCGAGAAGGCAGGGGGCAAGTAGCCATTTCTTATTTCCTCCCCAAGCAGGGCATTGGGGACCCTTGAGAAAGCAGCGATTATCTTGCCACTTTGCCCATACTTGGGCCCTCAAGATGGCAGGGACCCCAACCCCGGACCCCGACCCTCCCAGCCCTTGCCCCTTCCCAACAAAAGGGGGCCTCCGGTGAACAGTTAATTTTGGGGGCTGGGGGGGTGGTGTCCAAACCGAGGGGTCCGCCCCCCTGTGGGTGAGTTAGAAGCTGGGGACAAGGGCTTTGTGGATGTGACCTTGTGGTTGTGGACATGAAACTGTGTGTGTGCATGAGAAACTCAGTAGGGGGATGGGGGGGGGGGATTCCTACCCCTGAAAGGCACCTTCGGGGCCACTGATCACAAACTTTTGCGTCTCAGATCCCCCCTGCTCCCCCCCTCAGCGGCGGGGGGTCGGAGAGAGGGGCTAGGGGCCACGGACGATGGGGGGGGGGGGCTTGGTAGAGGTAGAGGTCTCGTACCCGATCTTTCCGGGCCCCAGCAAACCGGTTAGTCCCTTCTCGCGAGAGCCCAGGACTGCTCAGCATTATACTGATGGCCCATCCTGGGCTCAAAGTCGGTACCATCTGGTCAGGCGTCAGATGCTTCCACCGCTCAGCCACGTGACCTCTTTGCAAACGGGGCAAGGGAGATGGGGCTTACGGCGGAGGTGGGGTCTCCCAATCAGAGTGCCATCAGGGTTTGGGGGGGGGGGGTGTTGTGGTCCGCAAATTTTCGCAATTTCGCAATTTTCCGTGATTTTCTGCAATTTTTCCGCAATTTCTTTTTACTTCCCCCCCTTGCGTGCTTGTTGTTGCCCTGTGTGTCCCTCGTGCAGAAGTGTTGCTCCTTGAGGCTTCGGGAGGTTTGGTGACTGCAATTTTTCCGCAATTTTCTGCAGTTTTTCACGATTGGATTTGGCACTCCCCGACCGCAACCCCCCCCCCCCCCACCGCCCTGGCCTCATCTAAAGCCCCCGACAATGCCTCTGGCCGCTGTGCAGATGAGTTCAAAACCTCAAGCAAGAGAGTCATCAGTACGAAAGGAAAGAGTCTGCAGTCCGTGATTCCGGAGCATTTCGCCTATTTCCATGTGGAGTGCGGTCTGGACGGGGGCTATTTGCATCTGATTGGTATGCCGGGGGGTTGTGAGCGTGGGTGTGTGCCGTGGCCCACAGACGGAGACAATGATGAGCGGCTGTCTGGCGCAGCGAGAGCTGTTTTTTTTTTTTTGTGGCATTCCGGTCATCACATATCTGACCAATGGTCCAGATTTTGTGCTGTATTTGAATTGCGTACGAAGAGTACACACCAGGGATGGATGTGATAGTGACAGATTTATTTTGGTGGGGGTGGGAGGGCGCCTCTGAAGGGCCCGAGATGATGAAATGACAATTGAGAAAATCATCGGTCCCTCTCATGGTGAAGGGTAAATTTTGGCGCCGAAGCCGCCGAATTTTTTTGTCTGAGGGGCCAAAAGTGGTTCAAAATCTCAAAAAAAAGTTTTCTTCCACAAAATGGTCATGAGTCCCATCAAATTGATCAGCGGAATGTGCGGAACGCGAAGTTGTGTGTGGTGGGGGACTAAAATAAATTTATTTTCCAGGGTCAAAAGTGGTGAAAATTGGCCAAGATTGGCCGGCCGAATTTCGTCATTGTCATTTCTTCATCGGGGGAGGGGGGGTACCACCTCCCCACACACTATATCCATCCCTTGTACACAACCACCCACCCACCCACACACACACACACACACACACACACACACACACACACACACACACCTTTGCGCTAGAACGGCCCTGCCTCAGCACGGCGACCCCGTCTGATCGTCATTTTTGTGACCGCAGTTTGTGTGGCCGAGCATGAACAACGCCATGTTCGTGCGCCGGTTGTAGTGGGAAGGCTGGGCTGGGCCCTGCCCTGCGACACTGTGCTTGACACTGCACCCCATCTCTAGTGGGTTGATGTGATTTTCCGCGGATTTGTTTGTGTAACGGGGCCCACACACCCCAAGAGCCTTGCCTTTGCGTTGTGGGTCTACGCATGGGATCTCCGTCTGACCACCACCTTTCCTAATTTCGGCCACAGTCGTCACAGGCCAGCCCACGGCCCAGCCAGCAGTACAGCCACCAGCCAACCACCCGCCCAGGCACCCACCCAAGGGCAAGGGCAAGGGGGAGGTGCAGTGCTGAAAGCCTGAGTATCCAGAAGAGTCGGCGCGGTGGCACTGAATGAGCCACTTTCTGAGCAACGGTAAACCTTCCCCCCGCCCCCCGGGACAGAGAAGCAGCACCGAGAGAGCGAGCCCGCGCACCCGGGGTCACTAGCGGTGCTCTGCCCTTAAAGTGCCGAGTGTTGGCGTCACCAACGGAGCGACCCAAGTCGTGTCGCAGGTGCGCGTTGTCCCGTTCCGTCTCCCGTCATTGCCAGAGGATGAGGAGCGGTGGAACCCGAACTTCGGACGGGAGATCGTCGGCGGCCTCTTGGAGTCCGACAATTTTGGGCGCATGAAGCGGAGCAATGCCAACAAAGAGGTGCGTGTGACGGGGCTGCGTTTGGCTGGGGGCGCTGCACGGCAGTGTCCTGCGGGGGTTTGGGGCAAACGGGACACGGACCAGAAAGATGCGTGCAGATGAACGGACCTCGCTCGGACCGCGGCTTAGTGGCGACTTGTACCTGCACCGAGTGGGGGGGGGGGGGGGGAGCAAAACAAAATTTGTGTACCGCAAATCGACCTCCAATTTCGGGCCTGGCCTCGTTGTCTGGCATCTCTGCAGCAGCTTTGCCCGAGCTTCTGTGGGGGTGCCCCCGCAGAGCCCGGGGAGTACCTGCCGATACCCCGGGGGGTACCTGCGGACGCCCGGGATGACCTGTGGATGCCCCAGGCGCCGCCGGCCCCGTTGCGTTGCAGTAGCGGATCTCTTTGGAAATGGGCGGACACATTGACTACTCCTCTGGCCCCTTTCGTTTGGTTGTTTTGCGGGGCGGCGCAGGGCGAACGCAGCCGAATCGAGACGATGCGGAAGCGTGAGGGCCAGATACCAAAGGGGGGCGGGGGCTGTCTTCATAGAGCGAGACGTCTTCTACCTTGAGCCCTGTGCCCGCGAGCCCGTGGAGAAAGCTGCGACATTGGTACACCGCCTCTGCTCCTCCATCACTGAGTGGCAGCGCGTCGCACATGTCCGTGAGGGCGTGCTCAGCCATGTGCCTGCGTCCCCAAAGGATTCCCAGCAGCCCCCATACCCATCGGGCGAGCTCTTCCACCTCCGACTGCAGCTCCACATGCTTGTGAGCCGGTTGAGAGCCGCAGCGTTCCGAGAAGATCCGCAGGGAACACTGGAAAGACACCAATTGGTGCGGGACATACACCGGAAACAGCCCAAAACGTGCGGAGAATAGGCCGACGCACAAACGCGCGCTGTGGGCGAACGTTTATCTGAGCTGCATGCGCCCTGCATCTCCCTCAGTGTCGCGGCGGCACGTTTCGGCATCCGCCCCCCGCGTAGCCCCCGCACATCGTGGCATCTTCGCATCTCACCCCCACGTTGCTCCATACGTTCCTGCAACCCACCCCTGCCTATGCCACCTGTGTCGATGTTTGCTTTGCTGCGCAGGCACGGACAACAATCCGGTAGTTTTATCCACCAGCCCTGTCCCCTTGCATTTCAGGTGCTGAAAATGAAGGACTTTTTGGATGCCTTTCAGCCTCATGATTGGACGGTTGCTCTGGATGGAGGGGCTTACTGACACCGCATTCACTGTGCAGTGGTGCCCAATTCAACCCCATCTACCGCATTGATATCGAGGGCCTGGGGGACAGTGCACGTGTCGCTGCAGGATGGGTTGGGTCGCTGCAATGGGTTCAAGGATGGAAATGGACTGGGATCAAGCTCAAGTCTTTATTCTCAGGGTAACTCAGACAGTGAACAGAGGGAGTTGCCACCCTGATGCCCGGTTCCCAGAGGCTCCCAAATGCGATGGGTGCAGAGCATCGCGCGGCGCGTTGGGTCCTGTCCAGGGAAGTATTAGAATGGCCGTACACCACACGACGAGGGGGGGGGGGGTACCCCTGCCCCCCTCCCCCCCAGACCAAAGTGACCATCGCGGGAAAAAACGAAATTTACCATTGGGAGAATCTTGTCAGGCCATTTTTGGTACACAAACTTTTGGGTCCCAGACCCCCCCCCTCCTCTCTTCTAATACATCTTCGACCCCCCCATCCCATGGTGTAGGCCATGAATGGGTTGGTGGGTTGCAGCGCTGCCTTTGTTGTTGTGTTTTGCTGTGTTGTAGGCTCTCAAGTTTAATGGATCCAGTGAAAAGTACACCGGGTAAGTGGGACAAAGCCTTCCCGGTTGTATTTCATAAATTGTTTGGCAATGACCTGCATGTTTTTCTGGTTGATCCATCAGTGCCTTTGCGTGTGTGTATGGGTTCCTGTGTGGGTCGTTGTCGCGTGGATGTGTGCGTTGGCTGACCCCCTCCACCCTGTTCCCCGTGGGGGCAGTTCAATGGATGAGTTGGTGGGCTTCAGAAAGTGGGTGGGTGTGTGAGTTCAGTTCCACCCTCCCCTCTCCATCAATAAGACAAGGCGTGCTCCAGGCGGGGTCTTGTCCACTGCCACGTCCCGACGTACGACTGTGGCACTCTTCGAGTTGATTCGGAGCTTTGCAGCAGCACGATGCTTTCATGCAAATCTCATTGTGTTTGACCTCTTGACCCCGTTTTTCGCAGGTAGACGAGGGCTTCAACGATTCACCATTTGGTCACTCCAGCCACATGAAGGTCGCGGGTGTATCGCAGTTTGCACTCAAGGATTGTATCGGAGTCGCGATTTGACCGAAACCAAGTCTGGACCCCCCCCCCCCTCCCCCTCACGCCACCAACCCGCAAGTGGAGGATTCCCTACGCAAAAGGCAAACACGTGTGTCCACCCGGAAGTACCAACGGGCATACTCTTCCGGCCTTTATGGCACACCAAGGCTGCATCACGACCGCACGTGGTAACACGTGGATCACGCTAGGTCGAGCTAAGCTACACCTGCAAAGCATCAAGTGCACTGGAATTGGCCACACCAGAGAACAGCTGCCCTGCTTTGATGGTGCCGAAGTTCGGCCGAGTGGTACATTTGTGGACATGGTGTTAAAGAACAGCCGGACCCAAACCAAGAGCCAACATAATGTGTGCTTGCGGGGTGTGTAATTGGATTGGGTATTTTCGTGTCGTACCGTGCCTTTTTTGGTGGGTCATTAGACTTGGAGCTTTCGTTTGTTTTGCGCCGTGGCTTTGCCTGTGCGTGGCACAGGCGGTTTTGATTCTGATTGATTGAACACCCTTCCCAAAGATTACCAACACCCTTCACACACCACCCCCCCATGGAATTATACATGGTGAATTTAATTGTGACCTGATTTGGTAGTGTCACCCCATGGCTCCAAGGAATTGGGTCTTAGTACTCAAACCAGGTGGCTCATGTTGGGAGCGTCTATTTCTGAGTGTCATATTATCTTTTGGCACACTATATGTCATAAGTGTGCAAAATACCTAACGCCATTCCCTTTGGGAGTTTGTTTTAGGGTTTATCAGATTTTCCATGAGCTTTTCAACTCTTTTTCAAACCCCATTGAAAAGCTTGTGAGGGGAGTGTAATGGGATCAGGTATTCTAGTGTAAGTCGAGATTGCAGGAGATCATCAAGATCTCCAGATCGAGGTCGAGAGCGCGTGCACATCTGTTAGTTGCAAGAAGATAATTGCGTAATGAGGGATGATTGACAGATTTACGTTGTTTCAGCAACAGATTTTAGTTGGCTTAATGGGCCAAAGAGTGCCAAAGATTGCCTTTCACCCCTCGGCTTGCGCAGTGGAACAAAAAGGTTAAGTCTGGGCTCCCCAATTTCGAAGTTGTCTTTGTCTCCACAGACAGACTAAAATCTCACCATGATACACCATGTTATCACCGTGCATTTGATCATTGCCATGTTCTGCATGCTTGTTGGGATCTTTGAGCCCTAGGGGCACTCAGCAGACTCTGTAGAGTCTGATTTCAACATGTTCCGCTCACCTAACAACCCCATCATTTATGCATATTGGTTGGTATGACTGGGTTGACAAAACTGCCCTGCTTTGAACAAGTCACAACATGTTGAAATGAAAAGATACCTCCCTCCCCCTTGCTCAAGCATGGCCCCGGTTCGAGTGAATGACGGTCGATAGGGCTGTGCATACACACGGACGTGAACTCCTCGTCTTCCCACACACAATGTGGCTCAATTTCCTGCTACTTCACATTCTGCACCGCAAAAATGGCGGTCTCAAAAAATGACAGTAACATGGGATCGTCGCTCATAGACAAGGCCATGCTTGCACATGGGAGGGCGGCGGGCACATGAGTGATTGGTTCGGAACAGAGGTGCTGAAATGGTTTGATTGTTGAGAGACCTCATGTAGAGCTGTTTTGGGCTGACGGTGGTCTTGACTGCATTGCCATTGAGACAACAGATTCATTTCCAAATGCTCATGTAATGTGAGGCAAATCAAGTAAGAAAAAGTCACTGCCATGTCTTTCTTGGAGGGCTTGATCCAGGCTAAGCCCCCCTTAAAACCCTTTGTTGATGCTGAGACAAACTTAAGTGTTTTTATCTCTCTTTTGTTGCCTAAAGTACACTTTCTCAAAGTAACTAGGGTTGTGACCCTAGCCCCCCCATGAAGTTCACCCCTACCACTCAACTGAGCGGAGGTACCTTCCTTCATGGAGGACATACCAAAATAAATCAGGCATTTCATGCTTGTTGGCCTTGGAGGTTAAGCCTAAGTGGTCTCCCACCCCAAGACCCCTATACTCAATTGTTTCTACCACTTATTGTGGTCCTACTTTGTAACTGTTTCTGAATTCAGTTGCTTGGCCAAGTCATTTTCTGTGTGGTCCTGACATCTATGCCCCTCAGTCCTAACCAGCACCATTACACCCAAAAGAGTGCACATGAAGTGCCTATTGCAACCTCTGAGGCTAGAGTCTGACCAATTTTCATATAAAACCTTTTGTATTATCCATTTGTGATTGAATCTTTGTATCTATACCTGCTTTGTCTATCTGCAGCCCTTCTGTGTTACACTGGATTCCAAAACCAATCATTGATTCGATCCACATTTAGTCCTTGCTCTACTTGCTGCTTTGGTTTGGGGTTTTCAACTACAAAACCTGCAGGAATACATCAAAAGACCTAGGGCATAATTCAAGGACATCTTTCCGGTAGCAGAGACAGTCCTTTGTGACCTTTTGAACCGACCCTGAGAAGAAGTGCAGAACAAAAGCTCAACAACAAGTCCATCATGTCCACGCCAAGCGTCAGGACCTGGCCTATCCGAACTGTCCAAGTACAAATGGGCAGCGTGGTCCACCCAATGAGTGAACCACCACACCGAGCACCACATCATCTCAGTGGCGCATCTGGGTCCCAAGGAGATCCAGAACGCAGAAGGGCGGCAGAGAATAAAGGCCTTACCACCGAGGCCTTAGCAGCACACGGTGGAGACAGCTTCAGTCACCTCCACAGACGTGTGGCTGCTTCAGTATCAAGATCCAATTGTCCAGCTTCATCCTCAACTGCCATTGAAGGACCTGAGGAATATGAGAAGCTGAAGATGAAGATGGATGAGTACATCATGCATGAGGAGTACTATAAATCCATCCGTGGGGAAGATGGAGAGGAGCCGTTGGCTGTACATGGATCCAGACCACGTACAGATCTAGGGTCCTACGCACACT
This sequence comes from Eutreptiella sp. 'Long Island Sound 2002', assembly GCA_964036045.1. NCBI lineage: Eukaryota > Euglenozoa > Euglenophyceae > Eutreptiales > Eutreptiaceae > Eutreptiella > Eutreptiella sp. 'Long Island Sound 2002'. The sequence goes on from OZ038394.1 coordinate 3,141,097, forward strand.
CTGGTCCTCCGTCCACTGCATCCCTGCCAAGACGACTAAGACCTGAGTATCCAACCCCAAGGGCTCCCGAAGTGGGCCCAACACGAGTAGAAGAACAACAACATCCAAGGCCAACCTACGGTGCCCTGGATCAAACGGCCGAGTTGCTGGCCAAATTCCTGTCTGGATCAGAAGATCCAGATGTGACGGCTTTATCGGAGGCCATTAAGGCTAAACTGGGTATTGCAGAACCCTTACCCAAGCCTGAGTTGCTCTCTCTCTCTCCAGGGCTCAGTACCCTGGCCGAAGATCTCAAGAGATCGAGGGTCTCAAGGCTGTTGCCTAAGGTCACCTGCCCCAGCCCCTTTCACCCCCGTGCCAGGACTGTGCCTATGGCGGATCTACAGGACGTGCCTGTCACAGAGAGTGAGAGAAGAGGGCTGTCAGCCCTGGCCCCTCTTGCCGGCATGTCGCCATCAGGCCTAACTCCGGGGGGTGGGAAGACGGGCAGACCAATTGCCCAGGCGAACATCCAGCTGGAACTGCCGGAGTTCGACCCCAAAAATCTGCCTGAATGGGCAGAAGAATTTGCAGAGTTCCTTTTGTTGACTGGCCAATCCCATGTGGATGTGGCCACCAAATGTTCACTGCTAAAACTCTCATGCAAAAAGAAATTTTTGCAAAAACAGGTCAAACAGATTGTGAAAACCTGTTCTGCCTGGGCAGAGGTACTCCTGAGGTTAGAGAAAACATTTCCAGTCTATGAGACTGACCTGAGCGTACGCACACAGATCGAGGAGCTACCTATGCTCCCGGAGTTTCCATCCGCTGCGCGAATTTTTGAGTATGTGTGCGACTTGGAGTACTTATTTTCGAGGATGAATGTGGGCTCCTACGGAGCCAGTGAGCCCCACCTGTGGCTCATGAGTAAGATCCCCCAGCGTACGTGGGATGATTGCCGCTCCACCTCTGAGAGGAAGAGCAGGACCCACTCGTACGATACACTGGTGGATCTCTTGATTGAGCTTGCTCTTGAGAGAGAGAACGACTCCCACATGGAGAAGTTCCTCAAGAAGCATTTGGGACGAGGTGGTACCCCTACCCCCGAACGTGGCGAAGGGAAGGGGCATAAAAATCCCACTAACACTAACCAGGGAGGTGGTAAAGGGAGGGGCAACCTACGTGCCATGAACGAGGTTCCAACTGATGCAGGCACACACCCCCTGTTTTACTGCCGACCTGTCAATGACAAGGGGGGACCTTGTCACGCCTCTGACTGCGATCTCCGCAGTGGCTGTATGCTGCAGATGAAACGTCAGCAGCATACTAAAGATGGGAAAACTGTGACCCATCAGGACCACTTCAGGTGTACCATCACCTGTGGTTATTGTGGCAAACGTCGTCACTATGAGGACGAATGCCACATCAAGAAACGCGAGAGTGACAAACTCAAGCGTCAGGAGGCGGAGCGCCAGAGGACGCCCACCAGAAATCTCCCGAATGGGGATAAAGGTAAAGGAGGTGGCAAGGGGGGTGGCAAAACGGGACCCCCTAACCCCCAGAGGCGCTCATCAGCGCCCGTTGCTACACCTACTCCTGCTACCACACCCGCTCCTGCCGCAGGTGTCCCCCAGAAGCGCCCCCAAGGGGATAACGCTACCCCTGAGGGGAATAATTCTAAGAAGAGGCGCTTGGCCTGGATGGCCAAGTCCCTCATGGCTGCAGGAGTGGATGTGAAATTCCCTGATGAGGAATAGGGGGGCGGCTCCGAAGAGGAGGACTTGGTTTTCTGGATCCTCGTGAAAATCGGGGATCAGGTTTTTCGAGCGGTGCTTGATACCGGTGCAACACTTTCCATAGTGGCCCGGCGCCTGCTTAAAAATTTCAGGAAAACTAAGACCGTGGCCATAAGAGTAGGGGATGGGCGTACCATCCATTCCTTGGGGGGGGTCGATGTGACCATATGTCTGGGCGACGAAACCGTGACCCAACACTGCAGAGTGTTGGACACTGACGCCTTTGACATCGTCATTGGCACTGACTTTCTAAGAAGAAACCCCCAGGTTAAAATGCTGTCCCTACAGCTTCCTTACTCTTTGCACTGCGACTTTGGCAGTGGGCTATTCTCCGTTCCTTTGGAGCTGTCAGGACGAAAAGAGTCTGGGCTGCGCTACGCAGCCAAGACGAACTATCGTACTGAAAACTACCAACTGGCCCGTCATGTTCTCGAAAATGGACTGGCGGCCCTTCACGTAAAACTGGATGAGATCCAGGTGGAATTGTTTGCGAGCCAACAACAGCACATCATGCAGTTGTACTGCTCGAAACAAATGAACAATGCTTTCCGTTTCTTCTGGAAAGCAATGGGCCTAGCGTATGCTAACCCTCCCTTCTCCCTGCTCGCGAAGGTTATAACCAAGATCGCTTATGAGGGAGGAAGGGTTGTTCGGTGCACCCCTGACTGGGGTTGCTCTGGTGAACATGCTTACTGGCGCCGTATGCTTGACCGAATGACCGTGGGAAGAGTGCAACTCCCCGACGGCCCCATCTATGTGCCTGAGGACTCAGACACAGCTATGCAGGCCCCTGAGTGGGCCAGTTTCCTGTCCATCATCGATGGATCTCTCAATCCTGTACCCCTGTATGACCTGGACCAGGTGCTACTAAAAGAGGTCATGGCCGAAAATCGTGGCCTGACCCTTTATGATCTCAAAAATCGATCTCCTGAGCACCTATCTGCCACACTTACAGGGTGTGAGTCTCCTGATGACTATCTGGAACCTGCAGCTGTAAAAGAGGATGCTGACGACCAATTGTCTGAGATCGCCAGCACTATTCCCTCTGTTGATCCCAGCTGTGTTGAGCTAAAACATAGTGCTTTCCTGGCCCAGCTGTTGCTAGAGGAGGTAGATCTAGAGTCAACCTCTGAACCCGCTTCCTCTGTTGGGAAACTAGTGCTACACATGCAGCCTGTGCACACAGGTGAACCCGTGGCCCGGAGTACTGATGCTCTGGCACGGCCTGCTGCTAATAACATGCCATTGTCTGAGCATGACACTCAAGAACTCCGAAGGCTGTTGTACCTGAAGGCCGAAGGTATTGAGCGCCAAGAGCGGTTGCAATACCTCAGACAGACCTGGAAATACTCCATCTGGTCTGAGGAGGACGATGACTCCTATACGCTGCCTGATCCTAAGATACCTCTAGTGTATTCTCTACACTATGGGCAGCAATGTCCCCCTGAGTGGGACGATGGTACTGTACCTGCCGAAACTGCTGATCGGCATAAAAAGAAAGAACATGGAAAAAGCAACCTCCATGCTGAGGAGGATTTCCTTCAGAAAGTCGAGAGTCTTAACCTTGACCCCCGCCTGAAGAAACTGCTTATAACCTATGAGGAGGTGTTCGGCGCCTTGCCGCCTCCCCTATCTTGTAAAAAACTGGTCCAGATGGACCTGAAATTGAAACCAGAATTTGAAAAGACGCGAGTGAGGCGTCGTCCCTATCCCGCTCCACAGGAACAGGTTGAAGAAATCGAGCGCCAGATCCAAGAATGCATTGATGCTGGCCTCGTTGAAGAGTATAAACATGGGGACTATCCCCATCACTGCAGCCCCTGTTTCCTTGTTGCTAAACCAGGGTCGACTGCTCTACGTCTTGTTGTAGACTATGGTGAGGTCAACAAGAAAACCCAGAACCACTCAGGGAGTATTCCTAACATGGAAAACACCCTGGAGCGTATTGCCAAATGCAGGTATAAGACCAAAATGGACAAACGCTGTGGTTTCTGGCAGGTTGACCTAACCGCCGCAGGTCAGGAGCTGCTTGCCTTTATAACCCCTAAGGGTCGTGTCTTCAAGTGGAAGGTTATGCCTTTCGGGGTGGCTAACGCCCCAGCGCTCTTCCAAGAGCTTATGAACAAAATTTTGTACATAGTGAGGCGCAGGCCTCTAGTACAAGAGTTGATTTCTCGGGGTGCAGAAATGGAGGCTCACATTGACGACGTGAGTTTGGGTACTAATACCAAAGAGGACCATGTCCTTCTCCTCCGTGAATTCTTCACTGTCTGTCAAGAAAACCATCTCCGAATCAAACTCGAAAAATGTGAGTTTATGAAAGAGGAGATGGAGTATTTGGGTTTCGACGTGGGGTATGGCTGGTGGAAACCAGCCGCGTCTAAGATGCAGCCCCTACAGGACATGCAGATTCGCGATGACCCTAGGAAGGGTCTACACGATGTGAGGAGTTTTGTGGGCGCCTGTAATTTCTATCGGCGTCACATCCACAATTTTACTTACTCCTCTGCACCCCTCACTGACCTAATCAAGAAAACTACTCCCTGGAGGTGGACCTCCAGAGAGGAAGAGTGTTTCCAGGAGTTGAAGAAGAAGATTGCCTCCTCCAACTGCCTGGGAGTGCCCCGCCCTGAGGGCGAGATAGTCCTGATCACTGATGCCAGTGATGTAGGGGGGGGGGGGTACGATCTATCAATGGCAGGAGCTTAACCCCGCTGAACTAACCCACTGCCATTATCGTACTACTGGACTGAACCGTGATGGTTCGTTGAAACATGACTATCCTACCAGTGAGGGGCGACTGGTGCCACTGGGACACTGGAATTGGAAATGGAACCAAGCGCGTTCCAACTACAGCACCTATGACCAGGAACTCCTGGCCGGTATGTTGGTGCTATCGTCACAATCTCGACTCCTGGGGTCTAACCCTATTGTCTGGCTGTGTGACCAGGAGCCTGTGAAGTCTTTTCAGAAGAGCCCACCACCAGAAAAAGCGAAGCTAAAACGGTGGTGGACTTACCTGAGCCAGTTCAGGCTGACAGTGCATCATATCCCCGGGATTAAGAATGAATTGTCGGACTATATATTGCGCAACAACTTCGATGCGTTTATTGGTGAGAGCTCTGAGGAGCTCGCCAAAGAGGCTTTCCAGCGTATGGATGTCCAGCTTGACCTGTCCATGCGCACTGCTGGAATCCTGGAGGGTTGGAGTCTAACCGACTATCAGTCAGAGTATGAAGAAATTCTCCAAACCCTCAGCACTGGTCTCGAACCCCGTGTCATTGACGGGCACCAGTGGTATAAAAACAATCAGTACCTCTTCTACGAGGACGGAATTGTTGTGCCTGAGGCACGACTGGATGGGTGCCTACAGTGGTCCCATCTCAGTTCTGGTCACACTGGCGCTAATCGCTCAGTGGACTTCTTCCGTGAGTGTTTCTACTCTAGTCTAACCCTGACTGAACTGAGGTCGCGTATGCAGACCATTGTGGATGCTTGTGGCTGTCATGCCAGCAAGCAGAGCGACAGTAGGGATAGGGGCCTGATCTCCAGCTTACCCATACCCTATTGTGCTAACTCTCTTCTCTACGTGGACTACATCCACGGCCTACCACGCTTTGGCGGCTATGATAGTTGCCTCGTGGTCACCTGTGGTCTATCTCGCTTCACCCGTGTGTTCCCTTGCAATAAGAAAATCACAGGTGAGCAGACTGTAAAAATGTTGGTCGAACAATGGTTCGAACCCTATGGAGCACCTAAGCAGGTGCACTCTGATGAAGATGTACGCATCCGCAGTGACACTGGGTGGTACAAACGAGTGCTAAATGCCCTCAACGTGGAGGTAACCACAGGTGTACCCTATACTCACACGTCTAACCCTCTCTGTGAGAGACAGAACCGTGTGGTGGAGCAAAACTTAAGAATCCTGATGAAACAGGAGCGCACCAAAGACTGGGTACGCCTAGTGCCGTGGGCAGTTCTGTCCATGAACTCACAGCGGAGCTCTTCTACGGGTTTCACCCCCCACGAACTGTTCCATGGAGGACGACCTGCTTGGTTCTTCAAAACCCCCTTCCCGGAGGACTTCAAGAGCCCTGTGGGAGATTGGCTGGAACACAAGCAAGTCTCTGGCTAACCAGGCTGGTACTAACCTGAGGCACATTCGTGACCGTGAACAGAGCCGACGGAACCGCCTACGGCGACCTGCCAGCTTCAAGGTTGGTGACCTTGTTTTGGTACACCATTCACGCCTACCCTCCTGGCCACGTAACTGCCTACAGGACCCTTACTTTGGACCCTATCGTATCATCAGGATAGATGGATCCAGGATCCATGTCAGGTGCAGTCCACGTCTAGGTGGTGAACTGCTGTGTGCACCTAAGCAGTTGAGGCACTATCACTCCCCTGACGACTTGTCTTGGGATGAGTGGCGCCTCAGCGACAGTGAGATTGAACATATAGACCTAGAGAACGCTGCCAGTCCAGAGGAGGCAGACGAACTCGAAGAGATGACAGCCGATGAGATGGCTGTCGATGGTTACTACGTGGTTGCAGGTATTGCTCGCCACGAGTATAAACAGGGCTGGAAATTCCTTACCCTGTGGGATGGCTATGGGTTGTCCGAGGCGACCTGGGAACCTATGTCAGCCTTCATACAACCGGATGGGAGTATCAACCCCATCTTCCGCACTTACCTCGTTGAGAACAACGAAGGTCAGCTCCTAACCCGTGCTGAGACTATGTCCCAGCGTAAGAAGCGAAGCTAATTTCCTTGTGTCAGTCTACTGACAGGTGCAGTGAGCACTCTTCTGCAGTCGTGCCTGAGTATGGGTGTAAGAGCAGTTGTCACAGTTGCCCCGCATTGCATCGCAGGACAGGACCGTTAGCCCCCCGTGACAACCACTCCCTGGCCGAAGGCCATTGGTTTTTCACAGACTACTGCTTACTGAGCACTGCACTGACCCTGTCTGTGCCCTGCAGACCCATGCCTATGGTTTCCAGCGTGAGCCAGGTGGCCGCTTATCAGTATTACAGCCACCCAGCGGGTGTTTGCCTTGTTGACCATGTGTTGCATGGGTACTGCCCTAATGTAATGACCTTGGTGAGCCAACGAAGAACGGTGGCTTACTACACCAGGGGGGAATGACAAGCAAGGTGTTATGAGGCAAGGTGTGTCTTCCCTCCTTGGGGACAAGCGAGCCCACAGTTAGGACCCCTGACTGGTCCAGACCCATGGGGTTCTACCCTTCCGTACAGGGTTTACCATACCCCTAAGTGTGCTACGTATGTCTGTATGTGTCTCACTTCCCTCCCCAGCGTGGCTCCCGGAGACCGGGCTTCGCTGACGTCGGACCGAAGGTCCTAATCAGGTACTATTACCACTCCTATGGCGCCCAATTTTTGTGCTTGCGCCTATCCTTGGGGTAAGACGGCAAAAGCCCTACATACTAAGAGGGGAGGGTTGGCCAAGTGTGCTAAGGGCATACAAAACGCCCATTTTTGCTACAGGCCAAAAGCTAACGCACTCCCCTGCCCACGAGGAAAAGCACGCGGGACAGGAGACACCACTACACTACACTCACTAACGCCAGCACCGGCCTTCGAAGGCAGGGTGAGCACTCATCACTTGCACTCACCTCCTGCCAAGCCTGCTGACCCTAACCCCTACACACGCTACTGGGTGCTGCTGTCGATGTTCACGCAGGCCCTAATGGCCCTCCTGTGAAGAGGACAAGAGAACACAGCGCTCCTAAGCAGCTGTGGCCTAACAGGGGACGCCACAACGCGTTTCCCCTGCTAGGGCTTGGAGGGAAGGGGTGCTCTTGTTGCGTGCACAGCGCAGATGTCGTTGAGGTCGAACTGCCCTCGCCAGGACTGGCTGAGGCACAGTGATTTGATTTGTGATCAGCGCCCCTGTTTTGCTGGGGCAGAAAAATGGTAGCCGCCGAAGGCAGCTGCTGCGTGCACCAATCACCCTTAACCTCTCCCACCTGTACAAAAGAGGCAGATGAAGGGGTGTTTGCGACGGAGGAACCAAGCCACACTCCAGGTATTATACCCTTCTCAGTGTGACCTATAATACACTGTTCGCAAACACGCTGACGGATCAGCTACCCCTGTCAAGCAAGCAAGCTTTAAGAAACTCCTCGGGTTCTCTTAAAGAACGTACCGAGGAGCCTCTGAGTAACCTAAACAAGGTTTACCGTGCGCACTTCGCGTGGCCTACCCTTTAATGCATCATGTGCACGCAGGGAAGGGAGGCTGAACCACTGACTCTACCAGGAGGTGAGCTCCTCCTGGGCTAACCTACCTTACTCACCATGCATCGTGTGAATGCCGAATTGGAACGAACACGAAACAAACCTAAGCGTTTTAAGCAACTCAACTTTAACGCCATGGCCGCACACGAACAAACGCTTTTTGTCTTACCTGTGAAGAAGAAAACAAGGGTGAATTTCGGATACAGGTAAAGCATCACAGCGTGTGGATGCCTCGATTAGGCACATGCATCGCGAGCACAGCGCATATTCTAACCGTACGTGCGCGCTGCGAGCTCCATTCGCATCACATACCTTTCATTCCTGCTTTTACCTGTGCAGAGCACGAGAGGATACCACCCGACCCCCCAACGAGCACAGCGTTGACAAGCCTAACGTTTTGACGAAACAACCAACACGAACGCAATGCGTGAGTGTGAAGTGACACAGACATACCTGAGAGACGGGTTGTTGAACTGGTCTGTGGTGTGGGCTGATTTTGAATGCTTGACTCTGAAGTTTATAAAAGTTTTGATGCAACTGTGCAAAAATTTTCTTTAAAACTTTAAAAACTACGGCTCATACCTTCTTTTCCAAAAGCCGTTTACGCCTGCGCAACCCTTTTCTTGGCGTCCGCTTCCTTTGCATTTGTCTGCGACTTTAAGTTATGTGTAAAAATGACGATTTCCCGCGTGGTTTCGTCGATTTTCAACGATTTCACTTGCTAAACCGCAACCCCTTCCGCTAAACCGCAGGAATCACTCCCTGCTGGTTACATTTTCTATTTTTTCCAGCTCCTGGGGGTTTGTGTCCTCCATTAGGAGTATTGCTCCGCCCTGGCCTTTGGTCAGGACGTTTACTAAAACGTTGTTTATACAGCGATAGCCGTCTGCGGAGAGCGTTCGACTGTACCCTAGTGGGCAAGCACATGTTCTCTAGGGAGGGAGTCCTGGGTTCAATTCCCACAGCCCCCAAACTTTTTCCAAAAATTTTCGCCGCACGCCGGCGACTTTTGAGGAATGCCCCTTCGAAGGGACATCATTCACGGTACATTACACTGTTTTTCAAGGGTCCCTACAGTGTGATAGGCTTCTTTGAAGTGATGAGGATGTTTTTGGTAAGTTTAATGCATTTTTTGAGGTAATTTTGGGAATATTTGAGCCTTTTTCCTTGGTCCTACTAGCTTAGCTAACTAGTACTCCAGGGGGGAGTAAGAAAAAGTCACTGCCATGTCTTTCTTGGAGGGCTTGATCCAGGCTAAGCCCCCCTTAAAACCCTTTGTTGATGCTGAGACAAACTTAAGTGTTTTTATCTCTCTTTTGTTGCCTAAAGTACACTTTCTCAAAGTAACTAGGGTTGTGACCCTAGCCCCCCCATGAAGTTCACCCCTACCACTCAACTGAGCGGAGGTACCTTCCTTCATGGAGGACATACCAAAATAAATCAGGCATTTCATGCTTGTTGGCCTTGGAGGTTAAGCCTAAGTGGTCTCCCACCCCAAGACCCCTATACTCAATTGTTTCTACCACTTATTGTGGTCCTACTTTGTAACTGTTTCTGAATTCAGTTGCTTGGCCAAGTCATTTTCTGTGTGGCCCTGACATCTATGCCCCTCAGTCCTAACCAGCACCATTACACCCAAAAGAGTGCACATGAAGTGCCTATTGCAACCTCTGAGGCTAGAGTCTGACCAATTTTCATATAAAACCTTTTGTATTATCCATTTGTGATTGAATCTTTGTATCTATACCTGCTTTGTCTATCTGCAGCCCTTCTGTGTTACACTGGATTCCAAAACCAATCATTGATTCGATCCACATTCAGTCCTTGCTCTACTTGCTGCTTTGGTTTGGGGTTTTCAACTACAAAACCTGCAGGAATACATCAAAAGACCTAGGGCATAATTCAAGGACATCTTTCTAATCACATGTGTGCATGATGCTCATTCGAAAGTACTGTTGCAATGGACCCCCCCTGCACCTGTAATGTACTTTTGCTACAAATGTCAGGTTTTCACACCAAGCAATATCAAGTGTCATAGCTGACAACCCCAAGTGGCTGGACCACGACCTTTTTCGTGGGAACAAATATCCCGGACTTAAAATAGACTACCTTTGGTTAAGCGACACAGCATGTGCACTTGCACTGCGGGATTTTTTTCCATGCACCCCATGTTTGATCTCCCCCGTTAGGGTCGGAAAGGCAACCAATTTGTCGTTCGGAACACCATTTCGGAAAGAAGCGCAGATGCAGAATTCGAACTGTCATCACATTGCGTTTGGGTTTCATGTGTTGTGTTTCGTGGTGGCGCAGGGTCCTAGTTGGTGGTGTGGGCAACCGGTGGTGTGCATGGTGGGCGTGCACGTGAAACGGCAAGCAGAGAAGAGAAAGGTGCAATAACCAAGGCTTCGTTGTGTGCGGTTTGATGACAAGTGTGGTCACAACAAAGATCTAGCCGTAAGTTTGCAAAACGGAGGAAAACCATTGACCCAGGGGCAGGGTGTTTTTTTTTTATGGCCAGTTTTAACAAAAAAGATTGATGAATAGATAAAATAAAGTTACACCAAAGTCATCTGTGCAGGCGCAGGCGCATTTCCCCAGATTTTATGCACCCTATTTTGCATGTTAACAAGTTGGGCTGAAAATAAACATCATTTGGAGTTCAAGAGATAAGTCTAAGATTCGCTGTAATAACAATAGAATCGGCTAGGGCGTACATCACGAGTATTCTCTGTTAAACAAGTAATTTGATAGATTTTGCAACATAAAAGCAATCAAAGATTACAACATGCAAAAGTCGTTCTGCTTGTTCGGTGCTAGATTGCTCAAACAGCATTGCAATGTTGCCCAATGCCAAAAATGCACGAAGGGCTGAGCAAGAACACAACGCAAACAGGTGTTTGGTAGCAAGAAGATGGCCAGCATGCGCGCCACTACACTCAAAAGGGCACATGCATATAAATGTATTGCTGCAGTTGGAAGACCCATTTGCATCTCAAACCCAATAGAGATTCGTTTGAGTTCAAGAAAAGGCAGCCAAATGCTATTTTTTGTATGAAGCACACATTGTTAATCTGCGATAAAAAAATTCACTTCACAATGCTGTTTGGGCTCAGTATTTGCGCTCAGTATTTATTTTTTTTGACTTTTTGGTGACGATGTATACAAGAATGTAGTAAAGCGGTTCTTTTCAGCTTGCGGAAACCATTTGATGGCAGTGAAAAATATCGGCAAATTGAGGGCAAATTCTAAAGCGGCTGTCATTTTGAGACAAAAAACCATGTGCAAATCCATACAAGACATAAGAAATTTGTTGTCGCCGTAAGGGTCAAACAAAAACCAACAGTGATGATGTGTGTGCAGGTAGAAAAGTTTATAGTGTTTTCAGCACTGTGTTTTTGCTTCTCCTGCTGCTTGCTGTTGCTGTAGGGTTTCCTGCTGCTTGTTTTGGATGAAGAAAACCTTTTGTTTGCAGAAATAGAGTCAATAGAGTTAATCCAGGATAACCCAAGCCAGAAGTATGCAAGGAGAAGGTAATTCAGGATCAAAGCATGAAGGGCTGCAGTGTAAACAGTGAAAGATGATTGGATATTCACAGAAACTGCAACTCAGGTCACAAATGAATGCATATTCACAAAGATAGCTGAAATGTTTTTGGAAAAGAGTTAGAAAACTGCCTCAGGATCACTCTCTCTCCATAGTGCCATCTCAGGAGATGTGCACTCTTTGTTTTGGGTCCCATATGTGCTGAGGTGGCATGGTATGTGGCGATGAGGTCACTGCCATGTCACATGGGATCTTCGTACTTAGCTAGGCTGACCGGGAATTGAACCCAGGACCTCTCAAAAAGAGGTGCCCAGCCCCCTAGGGTGCATACCACTAGGATAGCTAAGAATTCATGGAAAAATCATAGATAAATCCATAGGCTCTACTTTAGGTATGTCAGTGCTCAGTCAACTCAGGAAAAGATGTTTTACTTCACATTGAAAGGGGATTAAGGGGTCCACTCCATATCCTGATTGGGTGTTTGGTTCCATAGGTCAAAATGTGTTATCACCACTTTTGGTTGGACCAATACTAAGATAAAAATGCATGGATGCTCAGTGCATCTCTAATACAACTAGAGTATGCCTCAAAGCAATGGAAAAGCACTTTTTCTTACTCCCCCCTTGTGCTGTGGTGGCCACCACTGTCGCATTTTAGGAAAAAGGGACTTTTTCTTGGCCTTTCCTTGGTTTCCACATCTACTTTAAAATACCTACAGTTTCCCTCACACTGAAAAATGGGCGCTCACCATGGCTGGCGCTCTTTTGCTGCTTTGTATGTAACATATCCTACAGAAGACTCAGCGCTCATGGCGCTGCCGGGGCTCCTGTGGCTTGGTTAGGTTAGTATGGGAGCATGCCAAACATGAGCATATGCATCTCTCCCTCCAAGACGCAGCGTCGACACAACCCAAACGCAAGACACAATATACACACTCGCATGGGTTCTCGTAAACCTGCTGGCGACCTGTGACCTGTCTTAGGGCGAAGGGAGTCTCAGAAAAATTAAATTTGCCCCTTGGTGGGGTCTTGGTTCTGCTCAGTCTCGCTGGGCACCTGCGTTTCGGCCCGAACACGGCCTACTCAGCGAGGCTGCGCGTGGGTATCTGCAGAGGCAGGAATGGGAGAAATATGGACGAATCCACGCAAAAACGAAGCGACGACACCAAAATCCGTCAAATGACGGCGTAGAATTTTTCTGAAACGACACACCTGGGCAGAATCCAATTGTGCATCAGAAGCACATTTTTATAGAAATTATAGTCATCTCTGGATTTTTTAAATCCAGAAATTCATACGCATAAAATGGCGGCGCGCAGGAGCGGCTCCTAGCGAAGCGCCGGAAACTGGAGAAATAATGGAATTATAAACGTATGTCTCACGTAGTCTTGAAAATGACGAGACACACATTAATAAATAAACATACAGATTCCACCCACACTAATAGAAGCTTCAAAAATTCAAGAATTCAAGAATCAATCGAAAAGACTTCAACGAATCAGGTACAAACTACAGGTATGCTCGTCTCGTATGCCGCATACACATTGCTCGTCTCGTGTCTCCGTGAACGAGCCTTGTAGCAGCGCTAACAACGATAGGACGCAATAGAGGGATTGATTAGAAAGATTGCAGATGATTAGCGGTCAGATCAGGGTGATTAGACATACACACAAGTGCATTGCAACGTTCTTCGCGTGCGCCCCTTTTTTCCTCTCACCTTGCTTCACTTCCCAGCGGTAGGTAAGGTAGGTACGCCCAGGCGGGGCCACCCCCTGGTGGAGTTCGGCATTGACGCGCAGATGGGCAGGTTTGCCCAAGATCACGTGCATACTCGTGCATGCACACACGCATTAAAGGGTAGGCCACGCGAAGTGCGCACGGTAAACCTTGTTTAGGCTACCCAGGGGCTCCTCGGTACGTTCTTTAAGAGAACCTGAGGAGTCCCTTAAAGCTTGCTTGCTTGACAAGGGTAGCTGGTCCTCCAGCGTGTTTGCGGACAGTGTATTATAGGTCACACTGAGAAGGGTATAATACCTGGAGTGTGGCTTGGTTCCTCCGCCGCAAACGCCCTTTCATTTGCCTTTGTTTTACAGGTGGGCAGGTAGGGTGATTGGTGCAGCAGCCTTTTTTTTATGCCCTGCTAAACAAGGGCGCAGATCACACAAACAAGTAACTCCGCTCCGCCTGTGGCAGAGCAGGGAGTCCGACTTCATCGACATCTGCGCCTTGCACGCGAGAGCACTCCTTCCCTCCAAGCCCTAGCAGGGGAAACGCGTTGTGGCGTCCCCTGTTAGGCCACAGTTGCTTAGCAGCGCTGTGTTCTCTTGTCATTTCACAGGAGGGTCGCTAGGACCCACGACACCTTTGACTTCGCAACGCCCAGTAGAGTGTGCGTGTAGGAGTGGTAGTCCTGAGTGGGGGCTTGAGCCAGTTGCCCCAGTGCTCGCCCACCAGGATGGTGCCACTGTAGGGTGTGTAGGACCTGTAGTGCGTGTGTCACTGTCCCACCCGTTTCCTGCAATTTTAGCAGGGTTGGTGGGCTGTGGCAGTGGTTAGGTCAGTGTTTTGGCCACATAGCAAAACGGCGTTTACATGCCTTCATAGCTTTTGGCCACCCCTCCCTGTAGTAGACAGATAGGTAGGGAAAACAATACCTGGATTAGCACGCTGGGTATTCCCCCAAGGTTTTGCGCCAGCACAGAAATTGGGCGCATAGGGGAGGGGAGACCCGGGGCGTACCCCGTGGCATCAATAAGCCAACCCTCCAGGTTTAGCAAGGGCGCAGACTTGGGTATAATTAGGACACCACTTCTGCGGCTTGCTCTCAGGACCTTAGGACTAGCACACTCACACATACGCTTTGGCAGGTAAGGGTAAGGTTCAGTCCCTAGCTTTAGTCTTGGAGGCAAGCGTCTCAGCGAGCCTCAGCAACTCACCAAGGTTGTTCTGGGACAAGTAGTCAACCAGAACTGAGTTTAGGCGTCCCTCAGGTAGAACAAATGCAGAGAAGGGCTCCCAGGTGGCCTCTTCGACTCCAAACCCTTCCCAGAGGGTGAGGAAGCGCCAACCCTGGCGATAGCGGTGGCGTAGGACAGACTTGGCCAGGTGGAAGCCCTCCTTAGCCATCTCCTCGGCGTTCATGTCGGGGAGTTCACCTTCAACTTCCATAGGGCTGGCAGCCCCTTGTAGGTCCAGAGCGGCGATTTCCTCGTCGTTCAGCTCCCACTCCTCCCCACAGAGGTCTTCAGGATCATGGTAGCGCTTCAGGTGTTGAGCAGCGCACACCAGGGTCCCCCCTAGTCGGGGAGAACACCGCACAGTGATACGGTGACCATCCACAGATAGAATCTTGTATGGCCCGAAGTATGGGTCATCGCTGGTAGAGCGTGGCCAGGCGGGTAGTCAACTGTGGTGCACCAGCACCCAGTCCCCCTCTTGGTAGGAGGCCGGTACTCGGTGCTTGTTCTTCTTGTTCCACTGACGCTCCCTCACTCTCTGGAGCATAGCCTTGGCCTTGTCCACCTTCGCTTGTTGCTCTTGGACCCATTCACCTACAGAAGAATGGGTGTCCTCTGGATAGGGGGCATGTAGGAACCATGCTGGGCGCCCCAGGAATAGCTCATGAGGCGAGTACCCAGTCGCCGAACTCTCTTGGGAGTTCATCATCAAGGATATGACGGGGAGTAGTCTCACCCAGTCTCTGGTGCGTTCAGTTTTGCACCATATCCGTACGTTCTCCTTCAGGACGCGGATCTGTCGCTCACACAGGAGGTTGCTCGTGTGAGAGTAGGGAATCCCCGTAGACACCTGGACATTGAGGGATCTCAGGACCCTCTTGTACCAGCCAGTATCTGAGCGTACTCGTACGTCCTCATCGGAGTTGATCTCCTTGGGCGCCCCATAGACACAAAACCACTCCTCCAGGAGTATCTTGATAGTCTCCTCCCCGGTAATGTGCTTGGTACAGGGGAACACCCTGGTAAACCTGGTCAACCCACAGGTTACCACGAGGGCGAAGTCATAGCCCCCGAACTTCGGCATCTCCGTGTAGTCCACGTATAGAACACTGTTAGCACAGTGAGGGATGGGCAGGGTCGAGTAGAGACCTCTGTCCCTGATGTCCCCGGGTTTACAGGACCTGCACGGGCACTTGTCCACGATAGGCTGGAGTGTCTTCCGCAGTTGGTCGTCAGTCCACGTAGTGTGGAACCACTGCTTGAACAGCCTCAGGGTACGGTCAGCACCCACATGACCGCTGGACTCATGGGTCCACTTCAGCAGCGCTGGGACTCGGTAACTAGGCACCACGATGCGGTCCTCGTGCCAGAGGTAGCTCTTGTCCCTCTTCCACTGGTCCTGGTTGACCAGGAGGGGTTCAAGGCGTTTCTCCAGGCGCTTGTAGATATCCCCAAACTCCTTCAGGTACTCCGATTGTTGGAGTCCATCCAGGGGGCGTATCATGGTCATGTTCAGGTCCAGGTGTACGTCCATACGGCTGAACGCCTCCTTAGCCAGCGCTTCAGACCGGGCACCAATCAGGCTGTCGAAAGTTGTTGCGGCTGATGTAGTCGGCGCACTCGTTCTTTACTCCCTGGATATGGTGTACCGTCAGCCGTAGTTGACTGAGGTAGGTCCACCAGCGTCGTAGCTTGGCCTTCTCAGGTGGGGGACCCTTCTGGAAACTGCGGACCGGTTCTTGGTCGCATAGCCAGACCACAGGGTTACTCCCCAACAGTCGTGCTTGAGAGGATAGCACCAGCATACCCGCGAGCAATTCCTGCTCATAGGTGGAGTAGTTCCCCCTGGCCTGGTTCCACTTCCAGTTCCAGTGGCCCAGAGGTACTAGGACCCACTTGTCGTCAGGGTAGCTGTGCTTGAGGGTTCCATCTCGGTTGAGACCTTCCGTCCCCCATTGGGAAATGGCCGAGTCGAACTCCTCCTTCTCTAGTGCTTGCCATTGGAACAACGTTCCACCACCGCCCACATTGCTGGCACTGTCACCAGGATAATCTCCCCTTGTGCTCTAGGCACGCCCAAGCACTTAGCGTTGGCTACCTTGTCTTTGAGCTCGTCAAACGCTTGTTGCTCTTGTGGGCCCCAGCGCCAAGTAGTACTCTTCTTGATCAAGTCCGTCAGTAGGGCGCTGGTATAGGTGAAGTTCTTGATGTGGCTGTGATAGAAGTTGCACGCCCCAATGAAACTGCGTACATCATGAAGTCCTTTCTTGGGGTCTTCGTGTCGTACCTTGGCATCAATCAAGGGTTTGGCCTTAGAGGCCGCTGGGGTCCACCACCCATAGCCAACGTCAAACCCCAAGTACTGCATGGTCTCCTGCATGAACTCACACTTCTCCAGCTTGAGTCGTGTGTGGTTCTCCTGGCACACCGCAAAGAACTCACCCAAGAGGATTAGGTGATCCTCCTGGGTATTGGTCCCAAGGCATACATCGTCGATGTGAGCCTCCATCTGAGCACCACGGGATATTGAAGCAGTACCCAGAACCTATGGCCCATGGCCCGGAGGCCTGTGAGCCGTCACACCCGTTATGGCCCATGGCCCGGAGGTCTACGAGCCGTTGACACCCGCGCGGAAGCCGTTGACACCGGCTTTCCCTGTTCTCTAACCCGCGAAATCTGGAATCCGATTTCTAACCAATAAATCGATGTAGAATTACCGTGATTTTATTGTCTCAGGCGATTTTCGGTCGGAAATCGGTGAAATACCCGATTTCTACCGCGATTTCTAATTGTCGTGAAATCGCCGCCTGATGTCGCCTGTTCGCGCGCCTTCGTCGCTTATCCGTGGCGAGTTTTGTTCTGGACTTTTCTCGAGTACCTTTGAGGTTCCAAGAGAACTTAAGGGCGGAATCTAGAGGGTATTTAATGTACTTTCATCTGGTGTGTTCACCAGAATTTTTCGCCGTTGCGTTTTCGAGAAAATCAGCGCGCAAGGCTTTCCGTCGATCGTGCGAACTCATGCTTCTCAAGGACCATGAGTACGCACGGTACCCTACATCTCCCCCCTATGTCTTTCATCCATGCCCCTTTCACGCGGGCATATCATCTTGCTTAGGGAAGCGGGCAATGGCGGTGTTTTAGGCAGCCTATGGGTTTCGCAAACCCAAGTCGTTTGCGTGCGCAAACGCTAACTTTGTGGCCTTGTGAGCATGAATGTTAATGACCGAACACAATGCTCACAAGACCAAAGCCCGAGGCCATTTTCGTTTTTCGAGCCAACTCAACGATGGCTCCACGCAATTCAATGCGTACCAAAACTCTATTTTCAAAAGAGGGCAAGTTTTGGTCGAAAATTAGGCCAAAATGGCCAAACCCCCAAGGCTCGTACTCGAAGCCTATGGGGAGTTGAGCCTCGAACCAAGGCAATATGTAAAGTAGAGACCACGAAGGACATCGTGGATGGCTTGGTTGATTTTTAGAACCTTGTCTTCTATTTTATATAATTTCGCCTTTTGAGCACGCGTGCCACATTGCCTCTTTGCACACGCGCTCATATGCAAGCACTAATGACACGAGTGGGCGGAGACAATCTAACCATAGTGTGCATATTTGAAAGCACCTACTATGGGCCTACTCCAAAAGTGTTGACTCATATTTTTGCTCCTCAAGGTCCCAAGGATATGTTCATGCCAATATCGCCGATATATGCACTTTTTCCCATAAATAGTGTGCATCAAGGATTGAGGTGTTAAAAATGCTTTCATTGTGCTTTGAACCTCAACCCTTGTTGCAAAAGGGAAGCAAAGCTTCGGTTTGCATCCATGCAAAAGCCCGAGGCTCCTTTCTTTCGTGATACGGAGATACGATATTTGGAGGGACCACTTTTGGGTGAATTTTGGCCGTTTTGCCCAAAATGGCCCCAAACTCCTTCTCCCCCTGATTTCACCCCCGAGGTTGCGTGCGCCACTTGACCAAGGGTAAGGGCAATTCGGAGAGGGCACATAAACCCGCATCGAATGGGATGTTTCCCCATGTGGCCTCTCCTCTCGATGGGAGAGTTGTGAGTCACCCAATTTGGGGCATGTTGCCATTCTGCCCCATACGTGTGTCACTTTCCCCCCAATGGGAAAAATAGCTAGAGGCGACCATGAGGGATGGCAAGTGGCATATATTGGGACCTAAGTCCCATGTGTCTATCGCATCTTTGGTTGAAGGGATCCTCGTCGTGGCCATGGAGATATGGAATCATGAGTGCGGGCCATTTTGGCCAAATTTCGCTGTTTTTGCCATTGTATGCCATATTGGAATTACCATATGGCCACGGGGCACGGGATCTAGCCAGGAAGGAAGGGCGCATATTGTAGCATATGACCAAGGGTCAAATGCCCTTGAGTTTCGTATTTGCTCCTCCGGCTCATCCGGAGTTATTCAACTTTTGATGCGATCCACGATCCCCACCTTTGCACCGCATGTTGCTTTCTGCCCCGTCCGCGTGGTCATCCCCTCGGTGAACAGTAAGCAGCCGGCGTGACAGCAAGCGATAACCCAGGGCATGGGACCAAAGGGGATATCAAGGGTTGTGAATCAAGGCTTGGCGCGTCAATATCGCCAAGATTTCCTACCCTGGACGGTCGCCCGAGACGGCCGATTTTGCCATTTTGGCAATCATGACCCCACGTGACGAACCCGTGGTGCCCTGATGCCGGAACCTCAGAGGGAACCAGGTTGGGTGAGGGCTCCAGGGAGTTCGTATGCGAAGAGCATAGGGTCAGTTGCCTCGTCCCTACCTCTGGCGGGTCCGGACGAGGGGTCAATTTTGGAGTTTTTCAAGCTAATATCAGTTTGGGCTGAAACAGCCCATTTTCAGCTACCAACTCCTGAGGGATAATGGCGGAGCCATATCTCTGGCTCAGAGTGGATTTGGGACCTGCCGTTAAGGGAGCATAGGGAGCCACCGTCGGTTGGCCTTGGAGCCCCTTGGTTCCTAGGAATTCGCCTGTGGCTGGGCGGGACATCCCCCCTATTGGCAGGGTTTCAGGGTCCGGACTGAGCAGGGCATGGGTTGTGTTTGAGCCCCCGCCCCCACCAACCACTGAGAGGGTCGGACCTGGGATTGGGATACGAGTTAGGATAGAGTGTCTATTGTCCTGTGATGCCCTTACCCCAGTCCAGTCTTAACCCCATGTGTACATATCCTGATGGGTTGCTGTACATACTTTCGTTCCCTTGTTGCAGAGTGGCAAGGATCCTGAAACGCTTTGTCACATGACACGAGCGTATTGATGCCCTTGTGAGCGTAGTGCCTTGCCTGCCTGCTCACCTGTGCGTGTCACCGCAGCGTCCCGTGGCCGGCCCCCCACGGGAATGCGTCAAAAGCGTTTCACCGCCGCGGGGTTATCCAGCCCTCGCGTGCCACTCGGGGCCACCAACCCCGAGCAGCGCGGCGCAGCTTGCAGCTCGCAGCGCAGCGCAGCGGCTCGCAGCGCAGCGCAGCGGCTCGCAGCGCCACCCAGCGACAGCGCCGAGTTCGTCACGGAGCCAGCAGCGCCGTCCAGAGCATCGCCCTGACCGCACCGCGACCGTGAAGGAAGTGGACAGACCAGACCCATCGGCCGACCAGCAAGGCCGCGTCAACCACTTCCTCAACCACCGGCTGACCAGCACCAGCCGCACGCCCAGTCCAGTGCTGCAGCACCCGCCTCAACAACCACCACCAGTTCGTTGAGTTGAACGAGTGCATACCAAGGACCTCAAGACCAACTACGCCCCCGCTGCCATGGTGAATTGGCAGGAAGCGGGCAGGATGTGGCCGCGGCCCCACCCCCATGCGGCACGCCTGCTGCGTGGGTTGGTCTGGGACCAGCACTACCGCCACAGCCACCCCCAGTGTGAAGGCGGCATGCGAGCTCCGCGAGGACATGGGGGAGGACCGCCTGCGGGCAGTGGAGGAGTGGCTGCGGGCGGAAGGGTACGAGTACCGCTTCCGCCGCAAGCGCTGGAGGACGTGGACCCGGCCGGACAGGCCCGGCGAAGGCCTGCGCCCCGACGGAGTTGAGGAGGACGAGGAGCCCAACGTGTACCCGTCGGGCGCCTCGATCAATGTCTCCATGTGGGACATGATCGAGAGGAGCTTCCCGGAACCGGGGAGCGAGCGCAGGCTGCAGGGCAGCAGCAGCGCGTCTCCGGCGAAGGAGAAGCGGTCCGCCGGGGACAGGAAGCGGGACCGGAAGTGGCGGGAGTACCAGGAGTCCCTGGCCGCCGAAGCCGCCCAAGGCGCCAAGGGCGGAACCCCAGCCCCCAGTCCCCAACGGGCCAATGGTGGTCATCACCCCGGCCACGCCACCCTCGGCGACTTCATCCAAGTCGCCAGGCAGACCAAGGCCAAGCCCCGTCCGCTGCTCCTGAAGCCCCAGCAGGCCTTAGCAGGCCCCAGCAGCGACGTGGAGTAGGGATGCAGGTTCGAATTCGCACGAATTCGCTCGAATTCGAATTCGCCCCGAATTCGCACGAATTCGTGGACCCCTCCGAATTCGAATTCGCAACTTCAAATTCGAATTCCCCCTTGATTCGCTTGAATTCCCCCGAGGCTTAGAATCCATAGGCACCTACAATTTACCTTCACCTGTTTGCATATGCTCATTACCATATGGCATTAAACATTTCAAGTCCAAAAGCTTCCATAACCTTGCAATTTTTGTTGTTTGTTGTTGCTTGCATTCACCGTGCTTAAACTATTTGACAAAAATAAAGACAAATCAAAACGAAGAATTCCAAATATCGATGTATACACCCTTCCTCGATTCTTTCAAATACCTTTTGGAAAAAAAGCAACAAAGCATGCAAAATCACCAATCCACACACAAACCATCACATGTGAACCACTTCTTGCCATTATTGGGCCTTCATTCATTGTATTCTTGCATTGAATCATGGGACTTGAATTCATCTAAGGGAGAGGATAACAAATACAAGGGAAACATAAAGCAAACTAGCAATGGGCATTCAATTAACATTATTATTGTCATGATGCTCAATAATCATCACTATGTGACCGTTACAGTACATTGTCAAATCTGGACTTTTTCGAACCTCGTAACAAGGATTTCTCTGCGTGCACGGAGCCGACGAGGGCAAGGAGTGTACCAAAATGAAGGTTAGGCAAGGGAAAACACGTTTTGACTGTCCAAAGTCGAAAAAAAAAGGTCGAAAATTAAAAGTCCGCGACGCGTTTTTCTCCGAACTGGTGCGGTTTTGGGAGGAACAGAGGGCACCGTCGTGTTCAGTGCAACGAGGCGGAGACAGCGGTGCGTTCAAAAGTCAAAAACAAGCTTTTTTCTCGAGACCGAGTACGCAGGCACCGCACAAGCAACTGAATGGGTTAATCAAAGCACAATGATCATGGTTTTAATTGTATAAAGTCAAAAAAATTATTGCATGGCACAATTCAAAGTTAAGTTTTCATCTGGAGAAAAGACGGCGCACGCGTGGTCATTTTGCTGTCGCCTGCGAATTCGCAGAGCGAATTCGCCCCGAATTCGCAGTACTGTGAATTTCAGGCCGAATTCGCAGCGAATTCGTGCTGCGAACGAATTCGCAGCGAATTCGGCGAATTCAAATCAAATTCGCTGCGAATCTGCATCCCTAACGTGGAGTCGGCCCACCGCGGGAGGATGCCGGCCGACCAGGCCAGCTCCAGCAGCAGCGTCGCTCCCGACAGGGACGTGGCGCGCGCCTGTGAGCGCATCTGTGGGGTGCCCTGCAACCTTCGGGTTGCCGAGCAACGGTCCAGGCAGCACAGCGCTGCCGTGGAGGGCGCCGTCGGCATCGCCCAGGAGGAGGCTGCGGAGTGGGCGCATGGCATGGCCATCCACGCCCAGACCGTGGCGGCCATTGCGGCCGGACTCACGGCCGTGGCCGCCCATGGGGCAGCGACTGCCCAGGTCAACGGTGAGTTGGCGGCAGCCGACGAGGAAGCCCGCCTGATGCAGGAGGCCATTGCCTGCAGGGAGGCCGAGGTGAGGGCGCTGGAAGAGGCGCTTGCCCAAGAGAGGGCAAAGAAGGAGGCGGAGGAAAGGGCCCACGCCGATGCGACGGCAAAGGCCCAGGCGGACGCCGCCAAGAAGGACGCCATCGAGGCCGCGCGACGGAAGGTCGCTGAGGAGAAGGCCAAGACGGAGGCGGAGCTGGCGGCGTTGGAAGCGCAGAAGGCGCGGCTGCAGCAGGCCCGGGAAGCCGAGACGGCTCGTGCTCGGGAGGAAGCCGAAGTGCGGGCTGCCGCAGCCACCGCCGCCGCAATGGAGGAGGCAGAGGCCAAGCTCCGCCGCGAGACTCCCCCGGGAGGATCACGAGTGGAGACCCTTCGAAAGCTTTTCGAAGGGGACGCCTCCTCCAGGATGACGCTGGACGAGGCCAACACGGGAAGCAGTGGGAGCAGTGGCCCCACTGCCCATCGACGGAGGAAGGGCAAGGGGAAGACCCCCGAGAGGCCGCGGAGGCCAGCGGGTGGTCACCCCCATGACAGTGACGCCTTCTTCACCGCCAGCGACGGGGATGAACGAGGCCGCCGACATCGCCAAGTGGTGGCTTGGACGGGCGGAGGAGGCGGAGACGTCCCCATGGAACCGGAAGGTGAGGATGAGGATCTCCCTCCTCCCTACCGGAGCTCGGAGTCTTCCGAGACCGAGATGCCCAGGTGGGGTGACATGGACGAGGATGACGACATGGACTTCGGCATCACGAAGAAGCGCCCATCCTCGGACCCACCGAGGCGACCCGGCGGAGGCCCACCGGGACCCCCTGGCGGAGGACCATCAGGACCCCCTGGACGACGCCCACCAAGTGGACCCCCTGGAGGCGGACCACCGGGCGGGGGAGGACCCCCTGGACCGGGCGGACCCGGCGGAGGCCCTCCTGGAGGACCCCCTGGGGACCCCGACGACCCACCAGGGGACGGCGACCCGGATACCACCTGGCGGTGGATTGTCTACCTCCGCAGGAGAGTCCAGTTGCTCGAGCTGGAGGTAGACACGGGCAAGGGCGAGATGGCTCGCATCTCCAGGGTCGCCGCGCGCGCGCAAACAGAGCTGGACATCGCCAGGGCCGAGATCAGCGGGCTGAACACGGTCATCAGCGGCCTGCAGCAGAGGCTGGACGCGCTGGAGGCCCGTGGGAGCGTCGGCAGCGACCACCCACCCCTGGAGTCTGGCTCGTCGGACGACGGCTGGGGACCCGGACCAGGTCCAGGCAGACCCCACACCCCCGGCGGAGCCCCCAGGAGTCGCCCCGGCGCCAGCGCCCCCTCTCTCAGCGCTCCCTCTCACCACAGCGCGGGCCGCCGCAACGAGCGCCTGCCGCCCGGCAGTGGCAGTGAGGATTGGCGCGATGAGTGGCTCAGCTCGGACTACCACAACCGCCGTGCTCCACCGCGGACGCCTGTACGCCCCCGACGCCCGGCACCAGCCCCGGTGCCAATCCCAATGGCTGGAGGACGTTATGGTGGACTCAGGGATGAGGTCCCCAGAGGAGATGTGGAGTGGGATGTCGGCGAAGGTGAGGACCTGGACCTGGACCTGGAGGAGTTCGACATCAGCCCGCCGCGTGGTGTACGACGGGAGGCCGCTGAACGCAGCCGCCGGCGCCGTGATGAGGATGCATACATGGAAGAAGTACGGCGTGAACACTTTGGTTCAGCGTACATAGAGGAACCGCGGCGTAGCCACAGGGGTTCCATGGAGGAGATGGACGTGGCGGCCGTGGGAGTCCGTGGGCGAGGCCGATGGGAACCTCGGTCGACCTCGCGGCCGGCGTTCATGGTCTCTAAGGCCGCGGACGCCGCCGTGTGGGAAGACTTGAAGGACATCAAGCCCCCCATGTACGACGGCAACCCCCTCAACCTCGACCGCTTCTTGGAGAAGCTGGACGATTGGGGGCTGACCGTCACTGAAGACATGCCTCACGCGGATGCGGAGAGATATGTCTTCAGACGGTTCAGGTACCGCCTGCCGGAAGTGCTCGGAGAGCTATACTTCATGGCGACCAAGGAGGGGAAAATCAAGACCCTCAAGGAAGCCAAGAAGTGGCTCCACAAGCAGGAGCGGGTGGACACTCCGCAGGTGGCTGCCAAGCGGTGGAAGTCCATCAAGCTTGAGCATGATGGACGGGAGATCCGCCTGCGGGATTGGCGGGACTTCCGAGGGAAATACACCCTCCACCGCCGCAACGTGGAGGATTGGAACGAGGGTGACGAGCAGGCTCGCCTGCTCTCCATGCTGCCGGAAGCATGGATCAAGAGGGTCACCAAGGAGGAATCCAAGCGGGCCGAGTCCAACCACACGGTCAAGATGATGCTCCCCAAAGAGTATCATACGAATGTGGTGGCTTGGGCGAAGAAGAACGTGGCCCGGGATGTCAAACGGCACTCCCTGCGGAACGCTCTTCTCATCACCGTCTCGGGCGATCGCGAGAAGACCGCGATGTGGCGCCTTGACGAGTGTGAGCTGAGCGGCCAGACCATCCGTCTGCAGGCCATCCCGGCGCGGATGAGCTGCAACGAGATCCTGGAGTGGGTTGGAGAGGAGGTGCTCAAGGAGTACCAGAACCTCCACCACACCCGCGGGTTGAGGCCCGGCGACCGCGACGTCAACTACGTTGGCGAGGGACCTGGCGGGGAAGCTGCCATGGACCCAGCGGGAGCCGGCGGCGATGAGACTCTCGTCGACGATGACGACGACGATGAGCCCGCCGAAGTGGCCGTGTGTGCCTTCGTGGCCAAGAACCTGAGCACGGGGAGCAAGCCGGGAAACTGGAAGCCCCTGCAGCAGGGTTGGAGGAAGCAGGGCAAGAGGGACCCTCGCCGCATTGGCGACCCTCCTCTGTCCTTTGGGCAGTTCATACGAGCTCACCCTCAGGGCTGTTTCGTGTGTTATGGGAGGAAGCGAGGCTTCAACCATGACAACCGAACATGCCCCGTCCACAAGACCGACACGGAGGCTTACAAGAAGGCGCATGGGTCGAAGAAGCGTGCGCCCGCGGGTATCCGGGAAGCCAAGGTGGAGGTGGACAGGGACGAGCTCTCCAAGCTGGTGTCACAGGGGACCGAATTGGCCAAGGAGATCCAGGAGATCAAGAGGAACTGGGTCCCCAGGTCGGACAACAAGAACAAGGAGAACAACCAGAATGACCAGAACAAGGATAAGGACAAGAACAAGGGTAAGAAAGGGGGAAGGAAGAAGGGCGTCAACGAGGTTGACGCGGAGGAGAACACCCCTTCCTCCACAACCGACGCCCCCTAGCGGAGCCCCTGCAGCCAAGGGCCCCGGCTAGGGCGGTCGCAGGATGGTGACGTGGGAAGCGCCGAACCATCCCAGTCGGGAGTCGATAAGCACAAGGGGACTGCCGCGGGCGGAAGGCCCGGTCCGGCGCCCAGTAGCGGAGGCGGGGTGAGAGCAAGTGAAGGCACGAACCCTTGCACCCGTCCGTCCTTCGCGACCAAGAATGTGTTTGATGTACTACAGGATCTATCCGAGAGTATCGGAGGATCAGCCGGACCGCAGCTGGATGCTGCAGATGCGCAGCCTGAGCCCATTGTCCACGACCTGCACCAGTCGCTTGTCGAGCTTCTGGAACGGCCGGAGATCCTGAGCCTGCACGCCGTGCGCCGAGTTGGGCGTGAGCGGCAGTTGCACCTTAAGGTCCGTGCCTTATGCGGGGAAGTGGAAAAGGTTTTCGACGTGTTGGTCGACACGGGAGCTCAAGTCAGCTTGGTCAAGGCTGGCCTACTTCCACCAGAGTGTCTGACCGACAGTCGGAAACCTGTCAGGCTGAAGGTGGCGAACGGCCAGTACATGGTGGGAGGCACGAAGGAAGCGGCCATTGGGCTGCAGTTCGTGAACCATCGTGAGCTGAGCCGCCCAGACCTCGGCAAGGAAATCCTCCTGCACGGTCGCTTCTACGAGGCCGAGATGGACTGGGACATGATCGTTGGGTACGACTTCATGATGGAGACGAACTCCGGCGTTCTCCCGGCCCAGGCCTCCATGACCCTGTACCAGGACGACCAGCTCTCGTGGCTTTCGTCACCTGAGCACCATGTGGAATGCCAATGGATC
Source organism: Eutreptiella sp. 'Long Island Sound 2002' (assembly GCA_964036045.1). Classification (NCBI taxonomy): domain Eukaryota; phylum Euglenozoa; class Euglenophyceae; order Eutreptiales; family Eutreptiaceae; genus Eutreptiella; species Eutreptiella sp. 'Long Island Sound 2002'. The sequence continues at coordinate 3,167,738 of OZ038394.1, forward strand.
CACCCCGAACGCAATCAGCTCGAAGTGGCCGCGCTGGACACTGAGCCAACTGGTCCTGCGAACCAGGAGTACGGCGTAAGGCCGGAAGTGGCGAGCCGAGTTGTCGCGGACTTGGGAGCTTCGGATCTGGCCCTGGATGCGTTCTCTTCAGGAACCTCCGCCCATCTTCGGGTATGTGAGAAGTACTGGAGCGCACAGAACTCCGCGTGGAAGAAGCACTGGGGTCCGCATCAGGGATTGATGTGGATCCATTGCCCCCGTTGGGACATTCCAAGAGCGATAGCGAAGATTCGCAAGGACCGCTCCAAGGCAGTGCTGGTCGTTCCTATGGGATGCACCGAGGAGGAAAGTACCCGACATTGGGTAGCCTCACTGACCAACATGACCTTAAACAAGGTCGTCCTACCGGCTGGAGAGAGTGTCTATCAGGACGCTAAGGGACAGCCCATGCCGCCCCAGAGATGGCCAACAGAATTCCACTATGTGGATGGGGGCCTTGATCAGGCCGACGCCACGGACTTCGTGTGTGTCAACCGCATCATAGCAGAGCCCTGGCGGCAATGCTTTGCGGTTCCCCCTGTTGACATCGAAGAATCGGAATCGGAAGACCCCCTCACTGAAGAGGAGTGGGATCTGGTTCAGGGGTATATGGATCAGCCCTTTCACGACTGGGGAAACCAGCGTGAGGGCAAAGGCCAGGACAAAGCCTGGTGGGAAGTGGACTCAATCGTCTCCGGTTCCTATGACGGGAATACCTTCGTACAGAGGGTGCTGGATCACATGTCCAGCCAAGACGAGCCGCCTGGCGGTAACCCACCCACCTACGGCGATCTGTTCCGAGGCAAGACCAAAGATGGCCCTTTGGGCCACCTGGGAAGACCACCTGAGCCGAAACCGAGCGGGGTCGCTACCCCTCAAGTAAGCTCCGTGGTTCAAGTGCCCGGAAAAGCCAAGGCGGAGTCCGATGACTGCCCCAAGATCCAGGCGTTGAGGGCCAGGCTGAAGCAGAAGTATGGCGAGACCTTCTTCAGCGGTAAGCCTGTGTTTCCCCCACCGCCGCGTGGACCGTATGGCGAGGCCAAGATACGACTGAAGCAGGACCCCCGTGTGTATCGGCACCGGGAGTTTGCCCTGAGGGGCGAGAGGAAAGAGGCCATGGAGAAGATCCTCCGTGACTTCATCCAGAGAGGCTGGCTTGAGCCGTGCCACTCCGAGTGGGCCTCTCCCTGCTTTGTCGTCCCCAAGAAGGTTGCCGGTGAGTGGCGGCTCGTGGTCGACTACCGCGGCCTGAACGCCCAAACGCAGCACGACAGCTATACGCTGCCCCTCATCGAGGACATGCTGCAAAAGCAACACCGGCGGAGGATCTTCACGGTGATTGACCTGAAACATGGTTATCATCAGATGCCTCTCGCCGAGGAGTCCCGTGCCTGCACAGCCATGAGCACCCCACTTGGACCTCTCCAGTGGAAGGTGATGCCCATGGGCGTTACCAACGGCAATGCGGCTTTTCAGCGGATGCTGGAGAACCTGCTTGAGCCGGTGCGCGACTGTGCTGACCCCTTCTTGGACGATGTGATCATCGCGTCCGGGGACCCCAGTATGAGCTACGAGGAGCTCCTGGAGGCACACGAGAGGGACGTCACTCGAGTGCTGGACCTTCTGGTTCGGCACAAACTCACGGGCAGCAGTGACAAGGCCACCATTGCGGTAAGCGAGGTGGTCTTCGCTGGCCACGTAGTTGGGAACGGGCAGCGAAAGCCCATACCTGGCAAGGTGGCTGCGATTGAGCACTGGGAAAAGCCCAAGACGGTCTCTGAGCTACGGGCGTATCTGGGGTTCTGCAATTACTACTCGGGGTATATCAAGATGTATGCCGAGTATGCAGCCCCCATGACGACCATGCTCAAGGGCAACCGAGAGGAGACCAAGAAGGGGTCCAAGAAGGCTCTGGTCTGGACAGCTGAGTCCGACCGTGCCTTTGAGGGGATGAAGCAGGCGCTGCTATCCGCAGTGGGTCTGCACCTCGTGGATCCCGACCGAGGGTTCGTCCTGCGCACCGACGCTTCCGACTACGCCATTGGCGCTGTGTTGGAGCAAGTGCTTGACGACGGGAGGCACGTGCCCGTAGCCTTCTGGAGCCGAGTCCTGGCGGAAGGCCAGAGACGGACGTGGACGCTCCGTGAAAAGGAGGCGTATGCCATCGTCATGGCTCTCAGGAAATGGGCTGGGTACATAGCCCTCCATCCCGTCACCGTCTGCACCGACCATCAGAGTCTGCAGTCGTGGCACAAGGAGCACGTGGACACCCCCTCAGGTCCCGCCTCCCGACGGGCAAGATGGCATGAGACCTTGGCCAAGTTCGACCTCACGGTTGTGTATATTCCTGGAAAGGATAACACCGTGGCGGACTGTCTCAGCAGGTGGGCCTATCCCGCCAGCAAGGGCATGCAGGATATCTCTGCCCATGGCGATGAGGCTGAGACCGCTGAAGCCAAGAGGATCATCGAAATGGAGCGCCTGATGGAGGAGGAGGGTGCTAAATGCTTCGTCGTCATGGCTGCAGATGCCCCCCTCGCGTCGAGGGTGAGCAGAGCGGTCAGAGTACTCGCCCCTGATGGAGCTGAGTCCGACAAGCACCTCTTCCCGGAGTCTTGCCTCCAGGACGACTGGACCGACGACTACGCCAAGTCTGAGGCCTTTGCGGCCAAGTATAGGGCTGTGACCGACCCTGATGACGGGCAGAAGTGGCCAAAGGGGCTGACTGAGGAAGATGGCAAGCTCTACCGGAATGGTAAGCTGCTAGTACCAGAGTCCCGGGTGCTCGAGCTGTGTGAAGCTTGGCACCACCACATGCTGCACCCAGGGGTCAAGAAGCAAGCTCTTGACATGCAGCGTCGGTTCGAGATCGACCATATCGTTCTCTACACCGCCATCAAGAAGGTCAGGAAGGGTTGCTCGGTCTGTCAGGCCTGCAATCCCGATAACCGGAACGTCAAGGGGGAAGCCCAATGGACCGCGGTTCCTGACCAGCCCATGGTGAGCGTGGCCATGGACGTCTTCTCCATGCCCGAAGTGCACATTGGCAAGGAGACCTTTGACTGTGTGGTTCTCTGTGTGGACCGCCACAGCGGCTACGTAGTGGCCGTTCCGGCACGCAAAAAGGGGTTGCTTGCCAAGGAAGTGGCAGTCATGATGATTCGTCATTGGCTGACCGTCTTTGACATCCCCCGCACCATTTGCAGTGACCGAGGGCCCCAGTTTACTGGTGGCTGGTTCAAGGCTATGTGTTCCCTCATGGGAATACGTCATGCCAAGAGCGTCGCCTATCTCAGCCGGTCTAACGGCCGTGCTTAAGTGGCTGGACGGCAGCTGTTCGAGAAGCTGCGCAAGATCCACATCACCAATCCACGGCGGAACTGGTTTGAGGAGATGTGGCCTGCTCTGAAGGCCCATCATGACACCCCCACTCCGGGCGGTTTGTCCCCTCACCAGATTCTGTTCGGCAGGGACCCCCTGGGTAGAAGACTTCCCTTGTCTGGTGATGGCATGGCTATGGATGCCAAGGAATTCTTCGCGCGGCAAGAGCAAACGGCGCGGGACATCCGCCAGCAGCTCGAGAAGGAGCATGCTGAGCGTCAGAAGTCCGCCCCGAGCTCGGCAGCGCAAAAGTTCAGGGTGGGAGACCCGGTGTGGGTGATCAGACCCCGCCCCATGGGCACCCACCGCACCAAGACCTGGTTCACACCCGGCGAGGTGGTCCGCAGGATTGGTGAGGACACCTACCGCATCAAGGTGGGTCACGGACAGTTCCGGGAGCGCCACGAGAGTCAACTCCGTGTGCGGGAACCCGACCTCCGTGGCCAACATGTGTCCCTGAGCTATGCCGCACATGAGGCTGATTCGGATGATGACTATGCTGAGCAGGACGACTATACTGTCGAGAAGATCCTGGCTCGGCGTCCGAAAGCCTCGGCACCCGGAGGTCTGGAGTTCAAGGTTCGTTGGAGAGGCTATGGGCCGTCCCACGATACCTGGGAACCCGTCTCCTCATTCGTGCCGCGGGTCAATACTCCCTTCATGGAGTACATCCGCAAGCACAAGACCAAGATCCATGTGTCGGACTTGGCAGCACTCACCCGGGCGATTGCAGCCAGGAATGCCTGATCAGCGCCCTGAGCTCTCCCCTGATGTGCTTTGAGGCGCTTGTCAGGCCGACGGATCGTCCCTCACTTGCTTGCTCTCTCTCATCTTCCGGTGACCTGCCATCAGAGTGGCCATATACCCCCCCCTGCTGAATCCAGAGGAGGATGGCCCCTCTCTTTCAATTCTATTCGTCACTCCCCACCTGCTGAATCCTTGGGAAACCAGGTAGGGCGACTGACCTTCATATTTTCTGAGCTCTTGGGGCCTTGAAGCCCATACGACGTTGCGCAACGGATGCCGCTGTCATCGGCATTGCGAATTTTTGGTGTGTGGTCTGGTTCCATGGCACTTGCGGAATCCAGACCAGTCGACGTGTGTCTCGAGACTATATATGGCCTGGACTCAGGCGTTTTCCTGTCCACCCTCCTGCATTTGCCTTATCCTGACCGTGGCGTGGTTTGGCACTCTGTCCAGAGTGTGTTTACACGCCTAATTACCCAGATTATTGCTTGTTTTTCTGCCCTCCAGGATATGTGCATCTGTATGTTAAGTGTCATCAGCCCATCGCTGAAGGATGGACTGTTTTTCACCATGAATCGAGATACAGAAGCGCCCTGAGTCGCCGTTTACATGTTCTTACATATGGTCCACCCTGGACCACTACCTCAGTACATATTCGTCTGTTTGAGTGCCCGTGATACCGTGTTGCCCTATTCGCTGTGATGTGGAGATCCTGATGGCGCCAGGCGGGAAGCCCAGTTGCCTGACTACACTCCCAGCGGTCCGCCACTGTCAGTCCCAGTGTGAGCCTACCGATTCGCTGACGCACTTGCAGTCGGATGGCGGCCTCCGGTGCTCCTGACCTCGGTCAGTCTGCCTGGGAAACTGGTGGTTCGAGGAGTCGACGCCTCCGCCCACACTGCATGAGGACTCCCTCATGTATGGCCTTCGTGGTAATAGGGCGAGGGAAAAGACGGCCTTGATGCCCGATCCCTTCAGGAGGAGCTCCCTTAAGATCCCTTAAGGAGTTCAGCTGTATCACTCTGGACGCGCGTCGTATGGATATGGACATGGTGCGCCCGAGGAAGGACCCGTGGGGACTCTCCCCAGTCGGCGGGCCTTGGGAAGCTTGGGGTAGCCTGATGGATCTTTGTGGTCGCTCTCGACCTGTGGGACCACCTCGGTCGTCGTGTGTCGCCTATGTTGGCCGTGTATGCCACTGCCACTGTGGTGGTGACCGTAGCAGCCGGCACCCGGTGCGCCTGGTATGGGTTAACGGGTCCTTTGGATGCCGAACAATCGCCGCCAGGACCCGGGACTTGATACTTGATACTATACATGTGCTACGAGCTTTTACAGCATCATACCTATCTTACTGTGGGATTTGGGCAGCCTAACCTGAGTCAGCCTGAAGTGAGGATGTGACACCCCCCCCCCCTTCAGGGAATGGTCCTGGGTACCCGCTGCCATGCGAGGGTGTTATCGAGCCCCCCCCAGGGTTTGCTCTAAGGAGGGGGGTGAAGCGGTACCCAGAACCTATGGCCCATGGCCCGGAGGCCTGTGAGCCGTCACACCCGTTATGGCCCATGGCCCGGAGGTCTACGAGCCGTTGACACCCGTGCGGAAGCCGTTGACACCGGCTTTCCCTGTTCTCTAACCCGCGAAATCTGGAATCCGATTTCTAACCAATAAATCGATGTAGAATTACCGTGATTTTATTGTCTCAGGCGATTTTCGGTCGGAAATCGGTGAAATACCCGATTTCTACCGCGATTTCTAATTGTCGTGAAATCGCCGCCTGATGTCGCCTGTTCGCGCGCCTTCGTCGCTTATCCGTGGCGAGTTTTGTTCTGGACTTTTCTCGAGTACCTTTGAGGTTCCAAGAGAACTTAAGGGCGGAATCTAGAGGGTATTTAATGTACTTTCATCTGGTGTGTTCACCAGAATTTTTCGCCGTTGCGTTTTCGAGAAAATCAGCGCGCAAGGCTTTCCGTCGATCGTGCGAACTCATGCTTCTCAAGGACCATGAGTACGCACGGTACCCTACATCTCCCCCCTATGTCTTTCATCCATGCCCCTTTCACGCGGGCATATCATCTTGCTTAGGGAAGCGGGCAATGGCGGTGTTTTAGGCAGCCTATGGGTTTCGCAAACCCAAGTCGTTTGCGTGCGCAAACGCTAACTTTGTGGCCTTGTGAGCATGAACGTTAATGACCGAACACAATGCTCACAAGACCAAAGCCCGAGGCCATTTTCGTTTTTCGAGCCAACTCAACGATGGCTCCACGCAATTCAATGCGTACCAAAACTCTATTTTCAAAAGAGGGCAAGTTTTGGTCGAAAATTAGGCCAAAATGGCCAAACCCCCAAGGCTCGTACTCGAAGCCTATGGGGAGTTGAGCCTTGAACCAAGGCAATATGTAAAGTAGAGACCACGAAGGACATCGTGGATGGCTTGGTTGATTTTTAGAACCTTGTCTTCTATTTTATATAATTTCGCCTTTTGAGCACGCGTGCCACATTGCCTCTTTGCACACGCGCTCATATGCAAGCACTAATGACACGAGTGGGCGGAGACAATCTAACCATAGTGTGCATATTTGAAAGCACCTACTATGGGCCTACTCCAAAAGTGTTTACTCATATTTTTGCTCCCGAAGGTCCCAAGGATATGTTAATGCCAATATCGCCGATATATGCACTTTTTCCCATAAATAGTGTGCATCAAGGATTGAGGTGTTAAAAATGCTTTCATTGTGCTTTGAACCTCAACCCTTGTTGCAAAAGGGAAGCAAAGCTTCGGTTTGCATCCATGCAAAAGCCCGAGGCTCCTTTCTTTCGTGATACGGAGATACGATATTTGGAGGGACCACTTTTGGGTGAATTTTGGCCGTTTTGCCCAAAATGGCCCCAAACTCCTTCTCCCCCTGATTTCACCCCCGAGGTTGCGTGCGCCACTTGACCAAGGGTAAGGGCAATTCGGAGAGGGCACATAAACCCGCATCGAATGGGATGTTTCCCCATGTGGCCTCTCCTCTCGATGGGAGAGTTGTGAGTCACCCAATTTGGGGCATGTTGCCATTCTGCCCCATACGTGTGTCACTTTCCCCCCAATGGGAAAAATAGCTAGAGGCGACCATGAGGGATGGCAAGTGGCATATATTGGGACCTAAGTCCCATGTGTCTATCGCATCTTTGGTTGAAGGGATCCTCGTCGTGGCCATGGAGATATGGAATCATGAGTGCGGGCCATTTTGGCCAAATTTCGCTGTTTTTGCCATTGTATGCCATATTGGAATTACCATATCTCCATGGGGCACGGGATCTAGCCAGGAAGGAAGGGCGCATATTGTAGCATATGACCAAGGGTCAAATGCCCTTGAGTTTCGTATTTGCTCCTCCGGCTCATCCGGAGTTATTCAACTTTTGATGCGATCCACGATCCCCACCTTTGCACCGCATGTTGCTTTCTGCCCCGTCCGCGTGGTCATCCCCTCGGTGAACAGTAAGCAGCCGGCGTGACAGCAAGCGATAACCCAGGGCATGGGACCAAAGGGGATATCAAGGGTTGTGAATCAAGGCTTGGCGCGTCAATATCGCCAAGATTTCCTACCCTGGACGGTCGCCCGAGACGGCCGATTTTGCCATTTTGGCAATCATGACCCCACGTGACGAACCCGTGGTGCCCTGATGCCGGGACCTCAGAGGGAACCAGGTTGGGTGAGGGCTCCAGGGAGTCGTATGCGAAGGGCATAGGGTCAGTTGCCTCGTCCCTACCTCTGGCGGGTCCGGACGAGGGGTCAATTTTGGAGTTTTTCAAGCTAATATCAGTTTGGGCTGAAACAGCCCATTTTCAGCTACCAACTCCTGAGGGATAATGGCGGAGCCATATCTCTGGCTCAGAGTGGATTTGGGACCTGCCATTGAGGGAGCATAGGGAGCCACTGTCGGTTGGCCTTGGAGCCCCTTGGTTCCTAGGAACTTGCCTGTGGCTGGGCGGGACATCCCCCCTATTGGCAGGGTTTCAGGGTCCGGACTGAGCAGGGCATGGGTTGTGTTTGAGCCCCCGCCCCCACCAACCACTGAGAGGGTCGGACCTGGGATTGGGATACGAGTTAGGATAGAGTGTCTATTGTCCTGTGATGCCCTTACCCCAGTCCAGTCTTAACCCCATGTGTACATATCCTGATGGGTTGCTGTACATACTTTCGTTCCCTTGTTGCAGAGTGGCAAGGATCCTGAAATGCTTTGTCACATGACACGAGCGTATTGATGCCCTTGTGAGCGCAGTGCCTTGCCTGCCTGCTCACCTGTGCGTGTCACCGCAGCGTCCCGTGGCCGGCCCCCCACGGGAACGCGTCAATATGAGCTCCTGCACCTTAGGTCTCCTTCGTAGGATGGACAAGATCTTGTTCATCAGCTCTTGGAATAGAGCGGGTGCGTTAGCCACGCCAAACGGCATGACCTTCCACTTGAACACCCTCCCCTGAGGGGTGATGAAGGCCAGTAGTTCCTGTGCGTTGGGCGTCAGGTCCACTTGCCAGAATCCGCTTCGCTTGTCCATCTTGGTCTTGTAGCGACAGGAGGCTATCTTCTCCAGGGTAGACTCCATATTGGGAATGGACCCTGAGTGGTTCAACGTCTTCTTGTTCAGCTCTCCGTAGTCCACTACCAGCCGTTTGGCTGTAGACCCAGGCTTAGCCACCAGGAAACAGGGGCTGCAGTGTAGGGGGTAGTACCCGTCTTTGTACTCCAGGACTAGGCCAGCGTCGATACATTCTTGTATCTGTCGCTCGATCTCGTCGGCCTGTTCTTTCGGAGCTGGATAGGGTCTCCTCCGGATCTTGTGACCCACGAACTCGGGTTTCAGCTTGAGGTCCATCTGTACCAGCTTGTCACATGAGGCTGGAGGGGGTAGTTCTCCGAACACCTCCAGATAGGTCCTTATAAGCTTCTGTACCCGGGGGGTCAATACCTTGATCTTGTCCTCCATGTCCTCGTCGGAGTGTAAGTTGCTTGCCCCTTGAATAGACGTCGGGAGGTGGTCCTCAACCGACTCTTCGCCCGCTGTAGTATCCTTCAGCCCTTGGTAGGCATATAGGAGGTCTGGTTCAACCATCTCCGATGGACGATGGCAGCATAGGCACGCTCGAGGGGGTTCACATACACATTCCTCCGAGAGGTCGTCCTCCTCTGGGGTCCTCACATGGGCGCCCCACACGCTCTTCATGAGCTTGAGATCTACCTCCCTTTGCCAGGTGGTGATCCTCTGTTCGAGGTCCTCCTTCAATTGGGAGAGGTCTCCCATACGTCCTTGCTTCAGTGGCCATGAGCTGCGGGTAGGCTTCGCGTAGCATAGCTTTTTCGCCACCAACTTCCTCTTGGAATCCACATATTCCCTGAGCCTGGATCGAGGGTCCAGCTCCTCGTCCACGGGGTCTTCCACCCTCATGGAGAGTACGGGTTTTGGTGGGGCGACGTACTCGGCGTTCTCCACTTCCTCCACACAGGTCTGCACGAAGAAGGCGTCGTGCTCAGTCTCGTCTTCTGAGTGGATAGAGCTAGGTAGCTCAGATAGTCCACACTCAGAGACTCCATCAGGTACAGGTACATGACAGGGAGAGTTGCGGGCGTTGGTGTCAGTCACGACGTACTCATCTCCTCCGGGTGCAGTCTCAACAGCATCTTGAGGTCGTAGGCGACCCTTCAAGTCACCCAAGGCGAGTCCATCGCTTTCTCGTTGTATAGCCTGGACCAGAGTCGGGTCCAGGTCCTCCCAGGGGATAGTGGTAAGACTTCCGTCCACCAGGCTGAGCATACTCCCCCATCCGGGCTTCCCAATAGGCGTCTTGCGTCCCAGAGGCACGTAGATGGCCTCATCAGGCAAACGAACAGAGCTGATAGTCAGCCTGTCCAGGAGGTTTCGCCAGTACTCGTTGCCCCCATGGGCTCCCCAATCGGGGGAACACAGGACCATACGGGAGCGTTCCAAGGCCACCTTGGTCAGCACCTTCCCCAGTTCACTGAACCTGGGGTTCCCGTAGGCCATCCCGAAAGAGGGCCAGTAAAATTTGTAGCTGCAGTTCTTCCCCTTGCTGCAGTATAGGTCCAGTACATGTTGCTTGTCGCTGGCGAACAACTCCACACTCAGGTCTTCTCGAGAGTAACCCTACTCCTTCAGACCTTGGTCTAGGACTTCCCCCAATAGTTGATAGTCCTCAGTTTTGGAGGCCGCCATCATGTTCGAGGGCTCCTCCTTCGATAGTCTCAGGTAACTCGAGGTATGTTCCGCCTGCTCCAGTGGCACAGACTCTCTGCCACTGCCGTGGTCCATGTACAGGAGGTAGGGCGCTTGCAGCGTCAGGGATTGTATCTGGGAGTGCTGCACGAAGAAGTCAGTACCCAGTACAAAGTCGAAGGCCTCAGTGTCCATCACATAGAACCGATGGGCGATAGTTCGAGAGCCCATAGGTACCTCCACTTCACAGTCCCCGCAGCTGTGCACCACATGTCCATCCCCCATGCGTATAGCGGCGGTGGTCATGGTGTTCTTCAGGCTCCCACAAGGTAAAGTTTTCTTGGCCACTATAGATATTGTGGCGCCAGTATCCAGTACCCCCAGGTATTCACGTCCCCCTAGTCGGATACGTACCCAAAACACCAGGTCTTGGGTGCCACCAGAGCGTCCCCGTCAGAACTCCGCGGGACAGGTCACCTCGAACCCTTTGTTCCGCAATTTGCGGGCCATCCTCATGAAACGGCTCCTCTTCTTAACGTTGCCGTCATCACCACCTTCATGCTCACGCTTGGCTCCTTGTTCTTGCTGGGCCTGCGTCTGTGAGCGTGTGGTAGGACCAGACTGCCCTCCAGAGGGCTCGGAGTTCCCCCCTGGATTAGGGTTGGGGTTGCCTCCGTTCTTGTCCTTGTTCTTGTTGTCGGGCTGGCGGTTAGCGCCTCCTCCTCGTCCACCTTGACCCTTGTCTTGACCACCTTGACCACGTCCTTTCGACTTGCCCTTGCCGGAGTCGTTGCCTTTGGCCTTGCCTCCACCTTTGCCTGAGCCTTTGCCAGGATCTTCCCCCTTAAGCTTCGCCGATAGGCGTTGCTTATGGTAGCACTCATCCTCGTAGTGCTTCCGCTTACCGCAGAATGCACACGTGATGGTGCAGCGGTAATGATCCGGCAGCTTCGCTTTGGCGCCGGTGTTCTTCTCCTGCTGCTTCCCCTGGACGACGAAGCAGTCTCGCTGCTCGCAGTCAGAGGCGTGCTGCAGGTGGCCCTGCTCATCTCTGGCATCACACCAGATTAGCTCCTTCACGTTCTCCATGGTACGGGCCTGGGCGTGTTTGGGGGTAGTCCGCTGCCCAGGTCGGGACCCTTGGTACCCTTTGCCTCCAGAACCTCCACCACCAGGACGGTAGTTGTTCAAGTGCTTGTCGCTCTCCTTCTCCAGCGCCATCTCCAGGAGCAGCACGCATAGATCCTCGTAGCGGAGGGATCTAGCCTTGCGCTCAGCCGTCAAACGGCACTCGTCCCATAGCTCTCGGGGGAGCTTGGCGCACAACCAGAACAGCAGGTCGTCGCTGCTGTAGGAACCGGGCGTCAGTCGTCCAGCCCAGTGATCCAGGTCAGCCAACAGCTCGGAGACCCTGCCAGGTTTGGGGTTGTTGGGCAGCACGGGCAGGTTCTGGATCTCGGCCCTGATGGAGAGGTCGGTCTCGTAGGTCGGGTACTGCCTCTCCAGGGCAACCAACACATCGGCAAAGGTGGCGGAGTTAGTCACGATCTGCTTGACCTGCTTCTCCAGGTACTTGGTCTTGCAGCACTGCAGGAGCAGATCGCACTTCACTCGCCCACTCGCGTGGGTTTGGCCGGTCAGTCGTAGGAACCGGCCAAAGTTCTCAGCGAACTCGCTGAGGTCCTTGCCTGTGAACTCAGGCAGGTTCACCACTATCTTGGAGGTGGCAATAGCCTTCGCCTCCTGAGCTCGGCGTCCTTCAGGGCGTCGGGTCTTCTTCTTCTTCTTCTTCTTCTTCTTACCCTTGGGGTCCTCGGGGTCCTCAGGGTCCTCGTCATCTGAGGGCGAAGAAGAATCCATCGACGGCGGCTCGTCATCGGAGGGGTCTCCGCCAAGATCACTAGAGCCATAAGGCTCTACGTCCACCATAGCCCTTAAGGCTGTCAGCCCCAGCTGGTCCAGCTCGGCCCTCGTCGAGTTCGTCACGTGGCTGTAGGGCGGCTGGGCCGTTCTCGGGACGAATGGACTTCTCGGTATTGCTGCAGGAGTCGGCATCGGTCGGCTCCTCAGGCTCCCCAGGGTATTTGTCAACCCTGCCGCCAGGTGGTTAGCCTGTACTCGGTGGGGTGACATTCCCACCGTCGTAGGTGACGCATGGGACGGGATCATCAGGGGCTCCAGTTTCTCCCTGATCTCTTGCGTGAGGTCGCCCACGATTTTTGAAGTGGCTCCTCGGAGCACCTCGTTGATCTCCGACCGCGTCTGGGACCTGTTGGAGGATCTTCCCGATCCTCTACTCCTGCCTCCCAGAGACTCTGGTCCTCTCCTCAACCCACTCAGGGGTGCATACCCAGGTGCATACCCAGGAACATCCATATAGGTTCCAGTGGCGTGGAGTGGATGGGGATAGTCAGCCGCATACCATCGCGGCGCAGAGCTGGAAGCCACCGGCTCACTGGCAGTAGTTGCCTCATGGAGCGCAGTGGTAGGTGGGCCCATACCATAGGCGGGGTAGGGAGGCATGCCAGTAAAGCCTGTGCCCTCTGCCATAGGCGGGTTGGTTGTGGAAGTGGATGTTGCTGCGGCTGGGAGTGTGGTGGTTATGGGAGAGGGTGATGCGTGGAGGCCAGAAGCGCTTGGTGCGCCTTCGAAGGTAGGGTCATGCGTCGGGTCTTGCCCTTGTTCCTCTCCTTCGTCTGCTCCTTCTCCAGCATCCTTCTCGCTCTCGTTCTCTCTCTTTCTCTTCACAGGCTGAGGCTGAGAGACCATTTCCTCGACCGACAGGGCCCCGAAGGCCGTCTGGAGGCCATCCAGGGAGTCCTCCGCCGTATCCACTGGCCCATGTAAGGGCTCCGCCGAAGGTACAGCGCCAGGCGCCGGCCTTGCCAGTGCCTCAGGCGCTGGCGCTGTCTTCACGTCGGCGTCCACTCTTCCTGGGTCCATCTTCTTTCACCCTTCAGCTTATATTTGCCCGTACTCGGCGCACTGGATGTACGGCACGGGGTTGCTGCCGGTGCGCAGAGACAGGCTGCCTCTTGCTACCAGAAAAGTTTATAGTGTTTTCAGCACTGTGTTTTTGCTTCTCCTGCTGCTTGCTGTTGCTGTAGGGTTTCCTGCTGCTTGTTTTGGATGAAGAAAACCTTTTGTTTGCAGAAATAGAGTCAATAGAGTTAATCCAGGATAACCCAAGCCAGAAGTATGCAAGGAGAAGGTAATTCAGGATCAAAGCATGAAGGGCTGCAGTGTAAACAGTGAAAGATGATTGGATATTCACAGAAACTGCAACTCAGGTCACAAATGAATGCATATTCACAAAGATAGCTGAAATGTTTTTGGAAAAGAGTTAGAAAACTGCCTCAGGGTCACTCTCTCTCCATAGTGCCATCTCAGGAGATGTGCACTCTTTGTTTTGGGTCCCATATGTGCTGAGGTGGCATGGTATGTGGCGATGAGGTCACTGCCATGTCACATGGGATCTTCCTACTTAGCTAGGCTGACCGGGAATTGAACCCAAGACCTCTCAAAAAGAGGTGCCCAGCCCCCTAGGGTGCATACCACTAGGATAGCTAAGAATTCATGGAAAAATCATAGATAAATCCATAGGCTCTACTTTAGGTATGTCAGTGCTCAGTCAACTCAGGAAAAGATGTTTTACTTCACATTGAAAGGGGATTAAGGGGTCCACTCCATATCCTGATTGGGTGTTTGGTTCCATAGGTCAAAATGTGTTATCACCACTTTTGGTTGGACCAATACTAAGATAAAAATGCATGGATGCTCAGTGCATCTCTAATACAACTAGAGTATGCCTCAAAGCAATGGAAAAGCACTTTTTCTTACTCAGGTATTCGGTATGTCGTTCGAACATCGAGGCAACGATAAGGACATTGCAGCTTATCTTCGCTGAAAATTCTCCAAGATATGATTTCAAGCAAAACAACACAATTCTATGAATCATAAAGCTATGTTGATGATGATTATCTTTCATCTATTGCATTCAAGCATATAGGAATGTAAAGCAAAGATTTGCACACAAATGCGCCAAGCTGCTCAAAAGACAGCAAGTCTTCCATCAAATGCACTGCAAAGAACGATATGATGAAAAAACTTGCATGAATAGTTGTCCGACAACTAATGCCGTAGCCTAAATTGGGACCCACTGCCTCCCATGTGCGTGAGCAAATGTATCAACTTCTGCGTCATCAAACTTGAAAGTGAAGTGATCTGACTGGGGTTGAAGATCAAACGCATTCATGTAGAAAGGTTTTCATTCATATCGCTACTGGGTATCATTGGATTCAACTGAAGATGCATATTATTGGTAGGCTTACCCCTAGGTTGCTGGAAAAGATGGTGGTAGCATTATTACAAGCTCACAGCACTATTTGCACTAAGGCATAGTCCAGGATAGGGCAGGGTGCAAGTTTTGGAGGTTAGAGGTGTTAAGAGCTTAACTGTTCTGAAAAGAGGTAACCTTTTTGGTTTTCAGGCGGTTTTTTTACAAATTCGTGAAAGAAACCTTTATAAAACCTCTTACCTATTTCGCAAAAAGGTAAGGTGCAGTACCTTTTTGAAAAAGGTACTATGCCCTAGTCCATGCTACCATCATTGAAGGGAACTATCACTTGCCATCCGATTTCAACGGTGGCCCTGCTTTGACGGATTGGACCTTCATATCCACAAGGCTTTGTTGTGTTTTGTTTTGGGTCATATGCCAATTGCTTTGTTGATTCCTATGTATGCCAGAGCTAAGATGACGGATTTATGGTACATTGTGAGTTGGATTTGCGTTACCATGTTGGAATCTACCATTTATTTAAGCTTGAAGATGAAAGCTCTTGAAGAAAAGTTTCAGGCCACCAAGCCGTTGTTGCAATTTGTTTTGGGTGAGTGTACGTCGCGATAGGTCTACTAGAACATAAGAATGATCAATTCAGTCCGATTCTATATTCCGCTCGACTGAACACTTATTGTACTAGACGTAAGTAGGACTTTATACGTCTACCGGAACGTTATACGGGCCATTAGACATAAGAACCAATCTTACCTGTTCCGCAAGAAGTATGCATGTATGGAAAACCAATTTCCGGATTTTTTAAAAAAAATGCTAATTTTTGAACTTTTCAATAACATCAATGTTGACAAAGCAAATAGGCCTACAACAAAAAAGTTGCCGAAGTGGAGCAATTCCATGCGCCTCAATTTCTACTATCTCAATACTAACCACAATACACAATACACATAAGTATGACACAATATAAATAAAGCTTCAGTGCCGAGTAAGTAATTGAATGTTAATGAGTGGGGCATTCAACTCTGGACAAAGGTGCTGATCCTGGCAGAATGAAGGTCTACGACAAGAAGTAGGATGGTATAGACTCTTACGTCTACTAGCACAACCAATTGTGTCACTTACGTCTAATGGCCCGTGTAGCATTCTGGTAGATGTAGAAAATGCTACTTACGTCTGACGGAATATGTGTTACATCTAGCAGAATATTATGACACGACCGAATTTAACATTATAATGTTCTACGAGACGTAAGCAGAACAAAGTTGCGGCAGCGACGTGCATTGCCTCTGGGCCAAACCACTCGCATTTATTACAATCGGAACCTTTCTTAATGAGCAAATAATGCTGTCGCAACTTGCGACTCGCAACTCTCCTATCCTCTGCAACAAACGAGACGAGGGAAAAAGTGGAGGCAAGAGAGCGGAGCAACAACACTTTGGGAGATACCGGCTGTACCTTTTTTGTTGACGGTGAACAGGCACAAGCCCTCAAACAAAAAGAATGTCCAGCGCTATGCTACAATTGCAACATACTGCAATCACGACCTACCGAACACCTCACCTTCTTGTGTAGCAGCTTAGCGCCTTCTGTGGTGCTCGGCCTTGCCCTCACCCTCTCGGACCCCCTCCATCCGTGGATAGATGGCACCTCAGGCACCTGCGCCTTTGGTTGGGATGGGCGGGTCCAAAGTGTTGTTGCTCCGCACCCTTGCCTCCCCTCCTTCCTCCGTCTCGTTTGCTAGATGGAGTAGCAAGAGGCTCGTTTGCTCCGTAACAACCCTTTCGAGCATTGTGCACACGTCACTAGCACCAAGGGACGAATATTGGGCCTGAAAGGCTTCATAGTTCTTCCAACTACCGGTCTCCGCCGCGTGCTTAACACTCACTCCTAATTGACGCAAAAGCTTAAGCCCGGCGCCCCTCGTGGCATGCGCTTGCAACACCTTAGTATCGATACCCGCAAGAGACATAGCCATCTGCGTGATGGCGCCAGTTCACGAGGGCGTGAACGGCTTGGGGGGCCGCGCCAACACCAAGAAAACAAAGGTGGGCTCTCTACCCTCCAACACATTAGCCTGAAGGGTCAGTTGCACATAAAAAAAAAGCAAATGAAACAGCGAAAGCGCCGGCGTGTGCGGAAGAAGCAGCACCTCTTGCCACCGCGGTGTGTCCAAGATCTTGAGCTGCGCCACAAAAAACAATCTAGATTCATGACGAGCCAACCATCTCCGCATGCTACACAAGTCAACGAAACGGTACAAATGAAACAAGCGCCAGACAGTACGCAACCTTTCCCTAACCGCCACCGTAGAATTCCTGTCAACGGGAGTATCCAAAAGGGAGGAAAGCCACTCATTGCCCGAAAAAAGACCGGTGTCCTTCGGCGCCAAGCGGGAGCACTTCTTGTGAAGGTTACACACGGTAACGTCGAAACGCAAAGCACATAATTGACAGAACTACAAAAGTGCCGCATACGCATTGCTGTTGCGCGCTTGGTTAGGGCGCGCTTTCGCCAAAATTTGCAAAACGAGAGCCAAAAGTTCTACGGATAAATTCTCAAAACTACAAAGGCCCATCTCAAGGGCCAATTCGCTAAACGGGAGAAACGCAGAGAAATGGCACTTCAAAGACTTGTCAACCGACTCCAAAAATGCCTAGCTAGCTCACTCGGTGGAGCCGCTATCGCACAATGTTTGACACAACAAACTTCGCAAACAAAGGACCAACGCACGCTTGGCATCGGACGCGCGTACGAATCGAGAAACATTCCCGGATCTAGGCTTACGGAAAGAACGGGGTAGGGCGTGTCGGAGAGCCGTTGAAGTAGGGGCCACCAACTGTCCTCCTCCCCCTGCGACACCAATAGCATGCACCGAAGGCTCCGAAGCCGTTGTAGCCAAGGGCCTATCAACTTCTCTGCCGGCATTGCATAGCAAAGGGGAAGCCCCCACAAATCCGCTCGCTATGAGCGAATTGGTTAGGAAGGCTCCGTGACAAGGCATGCAACTCATCCAGAGGGCAGATTTGGTATTTTTCTGTGATGCGAAGCAATTCAACGAGAGTTTGAGGCGAAGCGTATAGCACAACAGGGAGAGAAGGCCCGGATCCAAGGAGATGGACTTGAGATCGGGACCCCACTGCGAAACTTCGTCCGCTGATTTTTCTTCGCTCGGCACCTACGTTGGCTGATGACGAATGTCTTGTGACCAACAATACAAAAACAAGGGCTTGATAATGGCAATAAGTCAAGGCAAGCGCCCTCCTTGTTTGCACAAATAAGAACATGCAACTTGATTGGCCACTTGCAAATCTACAATGTCCCCGGGGGAGTACAAACTCCAAATACCGAAAGAGGACGCCATGAGCTCCTTAATATCTAAAAGAAAGAACAATGCATTAGGTACATAAGAATGCGGAATGGGATTATCGCAGACATCAATGGCGCCTAACTCATAGCCGGACGCGTCCAGTGCCACATAAGGATTCGGCGACAGCCCATCCATAGTTCGAATAAAGAATTTGTTGCTTCACACGATGTGGAGCACGCACCTCGCTGTCAAACCCAATCATGTGTGCGCGTTGAAGCAAAACAACCAGTTGGTCCGTCAACTCACGCAATCCGGAAAAGCATACAAGCAAGGAAACGCAAGTGACACAAAATACACGCCTCCTTGCAAAGAGTGATGTGTGACCGCACCACCAATTGCTCCCAATTCTTTCGATAGCTCTTACGCGTGTAAGGTGGGATGGAGACCACACCTTCACGAAGGTCCGCAAGCACACCCAGAAACTTTAAACATTCAGTAGGAGAAAGGATGGTCTTTTGAAGGTTCACAAAGAAACCGCGGGCGCGCAAAACCTCAAGAGTTGCCTTGCTAGCCTGATCACATCCGCGCGAACGTAACACCTTCATGACTACGCTTGTTAGGAATGTGGGGCATAGGAGTTAGGCCAGACACAGATTATGACTTGGCCAAGCAACTGAATTCAGAAAAGGTTAAAAAGTAGAACCATAATAAGTGGTGGAAACAATTGAGTATAGGGGTCTTGGGGTGGGAGGCCACTAGGCTTAACCACCAAGGCCTAAGGCATGAAATGCCTATTTTATTTCGGTATATCCTCCATGAAGGAAGATACCTCCGCTCAGTTGAGTGGTAGGGGTGAACCTCATGGGGGGCTAGGGTTATAACCCTAGTTACTTTGAGAAAGTGTACTTAAAGCTTCAAAAGAGTGATAAAAAATACTTAAGTTAGTCTTAGCATCAAAAAAAGGGTTTTAAGTGGGGCTTGGCCTGGATCAAGCCCTCCAAGAAAGACATGGCAGTGACTTTTTCTTACTCCAAAAGGTAGTGTGCAAACACTTCAACGGTGTATTGAAATTCATCAGAATTGTGGTCGTACAAAGACAAAGGGGGGTCCGCATTAAGACCGACCGGGAAAACAAAATTTGGCAAAAGCCCACATTGAATCATATAAGTGATGCCGTGCTCACGTGTCTTTTGCACCAATCCAAACAAATATGAAGTTGTTGGAACATGGGCACCGAAGCCCCTAAGTGGTACCCAATATATTGGTCCCGCTCGTCTATATTACGAACTGGAGCTTTCACCTTTTTCATCTCAGGAGCTGCCCCCTTTGTATCCTTTCCCTCCCCTTGCCTCCCTTGCGAGGGCTGCCCTCGCCACTTGACGCATTTGTATCATCGGTGGTTGAGCTTAGGTTGGTGTCTCTCCCATTACGCTTGCCGTAACGCCCCCGCCACAAAAATTGTTGGAAAGCATTTTGTTAATAGCCTTCACTTGTTAAGCGAGTTGCAAATCCAACTTGGAAAACAAGGGGTTGGCAGGGCTAACATTCTCAAAAATGATTTTCTCGTAATGCCGAATGTGCAAGGAAAGATCAGGCTCTAAGGAAAAAGTGCGATCCAAAGTCCTATCAGCTGAAATGGCGGGTTGAATGGACAACTCATCACCCGCCGCTAACTTAGCGTCTCTTAAGGCAAGCATGTGCAAATTTTGTAACAAACAGCTCTCTCACACACGGTGAATGCGCTGCATCTCATTTTTACCGTCACCACAATGATTATTCACCGAGGACTCGGCAAGCTGGCGCTGAAGTTAGATGTTGTTGAAAAGCATAGCCGTATGAAGATCCGGTTTTCCCCTGGGTGGTTAAGCCTTTGCAGCTTTCTTCTAGTCAAGCTCACATAGTGCCTTCAATGTCCAAACCTTTGGAATGTTTTGGGCGGTCGACACTTCTTAAGGATGTGCCCTCTTTTGAATCTAACAAACAAAATCTTCCACAAAAACCTTGCAGGCTTGCTCGCGGGTATCCTCTGTGTCCGAAACTAATGCAATCCAAGGACCATCCATGTTCAAAATGATGTAAATATGATCCCAATAAGACTAGAACCAAGGCAACTACCGAAATGCCAACGGAATGGTGTCCCTTTTCAGGGAGACTTAAGTCAGAGGAGCGGGTGATGGAGTTTAGATGAAGAGCCAAAGATCGGCCCTACAACAAACCACGGGTGAGAATGGGGAATTGCAACCCCACAGAGACACAAGTTGTCTATGTTCGAATATTCAAAAGAGACATGTGATATAAACGTGCAATGACGAAGTCAACATTGGGCTCAAATCCAACAATCGGATCAGATGCAGCCATTAAAATACGTGCCCTCGCTCTCCAACATTTCACTACCAATAATTCTTCGGTTTTTAAGCAAGAATTTTCAGTTTTCTCTCAAAAGTCTAGTGTAGAATTTGGGTTACACACGCAAACGTGAGGCCTGTAGTGGGGCATTATTTAACCGAGGCTCGGTCGCTCCGCAACAACCCTTTGCGAGATACCTCTCTTATTGCCGGCTGTACCTTTTTTGTTGCCAACGGTCGGCGGGTCGCCCTGTCACATACTCTAGTGTATCAATTACAAGACCGGTGGCTAATAAGAGGGGCTTGCACGAGCACTTCCTATTCGCAACCAGGTTCTTATTCAGAGACCGGGTTGTTAGCTGTGGAGAGGGCGGGCAATCAAGCATGAGTGTGCAACAACACAAGGAATAAAGGGATGTGTGTTCATTGAAGTGACATCAACCTTGGCTGCCAGGCTGAGTTCTCATCTTGTACCTGGAACCAGGTCCGATTCTACAACGATCGGCGGCGATCAGCGGCTGAGCCTCTGCGCAGCAGCGAGTCAAGGTTTGTGGACAGCTGGAATCGAACCGACCAGGCCTCGGATCGGCGACCGGTTCCCCAGGCTCAAAACTCCAAAAATAAAAAGAGACCGGGGACTTCTATTTGATACACGAGAGTACAGAACTGGTCGACCTAATTTTACTCATTTTTGTTATTACAATTATTATTGGCATTGAAATATTCGCTTTTTCGTTATTGCGGATTTTTTGAGACCTTCACTGGAAATTCTAGTCCTTGGCTCTCCCAGATTTGTCTCAACGTGGGATCCTTTGGGTAATTTGGGCCCCTTTTGGTAGCTTCTCGGGGGTGGACATGATTGCTGTTGTGCGCGTAGTGTGTTAACTAAGCCGACGGAAAATGCCTCATGCTTGGCGCAAAAAGAAAAAAAAAGAAAAGCATGTTTCAAGAAAGGAGAAAGAAAGAAGAAAGAACAACGTCCGAGGCAAGTAGTATCTTGCAAACCCCGCAAAAGTGGAGTTTTGGGAGCGCGCGGGAGTTTTTGCCCCCACTTGACCTTTTCTTCGTGGATGCGACACGGACTTGGAAGGTGACCGTATCACATGCTACACATTGGGTTCATGACTGCACACCAAAGCCCATGCACTCCCAAAGCACATGTTCCTTATACGTTGAACAATGGGCGCGCATTGGGACCTTTTCCGCTAGACTGTGTTGTCATCGGGAACCACACAACTAGACATACTTTGTTCTAGGATTGTCCATGGCCAGACAAAGGACGGAAACGTCATCGGATGCCATTAGGATGTAGTGGTACTGCGAAGTGTCATCTTGTTAGGTTGAGAAAGATGCGTTTGACTTCCGTGTCGTCAAAGAAAGTAAGGTCATGGGTTGTGATTTCACAAAACAAGATTCGAATGAACTCTACATAATTGCTTTTGGTTGCATGCATTTTCTTCATGAAACGAGTGGCTATATGGAACATTCCCAGTAGGATTTAGAGTGGGTGTTTGCAAGCTACCTAGGGAGCTTTTGCGCATAACTACGCTGGCGGAGGGGGCGGAGGGAAGAAGATTACGGTATTGCACTCCTTCTTTTGCTTTTTGTCTGCAACTTCGCCTTTCTCAGAGCCGTGGGGGGGGGGCTTTGGGAACGTACAATCCGTGGAATCTAGAGTGCTCCAGAAGGATTGGTGTCTTGCTTTCAATTTTGGTCCGGTTTTGTTCGTTTGCAAAGGGAGGTCACCGACATTTGTGATCCATGATCCAAGCCAGCCTCTAGGGGGAGGTGGGGATTTTTGACACAACCGTGCATCACCTACAACCCCATAACATTGCATAGCGCAAGCACTTAGTGCCTTTCATTTGCTCCCCTTTATTAGGGCGCCCTTGCATGGTAATGAAAAAGAAGGGCCACGTGCGCAAGGAAACGTTGTCTCGGTGAAGTATGTTGCTTGTCAGTCATGATGATGCACGCCAAGTTCTTCGTTCATGTCCGGTTTTTATTGCTTCCTAATTAAACACACGCAACGCGATTCTTTAGACGCTTCTTTGGGATCGGATTGGACGTCAGTTACTAGCCGCAACGGCGTCCCGTTGGTCCGGTTAGTCCCATTCCCTCGCATGTTTTGGGCTGCAAACAAAGCAAGGGACTTGTTTCACGGAGTAGTGAGTTCGAGGTTCATATAGAGGGAATTGACCGGAGGAAGTGTGTTGCCAAAAACGAAGGGTTTTCAAATTTCACGAGGCTTTTTTCCTCGTAGGTTTCGAGTTACCATCCGAGCTCCTACCAAATGGCATCTAAAGAGCTCGCCATTGGCACGAAGAGCCCAACCCTGAAGGGTCATCACAAAGCAACGGTAAGTGTGACAAGTCCAAGAAAAGTCACGAACGGACCCAATGCATCGGTATTGCCTCCTATTTGTCTCCCTCCAAACGCCCTTGTGCCGCATGATACGTTTTGGTTATTTCGCGAATATGGATTATGGACAATCGTTTCGTTCTTGTATTTGGCATGGACAATGGCCCTCTATGAATGTGTGCATATTCACACAAATCAATGATTGGTGGGGTTTTCTTGGGACTATTAAAAGATTATGAGCCCAGGTGCATGCCGATGTCAATGGGGATGGGTGGATGCACGCATTCTTGGAAAAGTTTTCAAGTTTACACATGCGGAGGATCCTTGAACATTTCCTTTGCCCATGTGGGAAAGAAGCATTCGTGCCATTCGTGCTTCCGCGTCTCATTGCCACCTAGGCGGTTGCTCCGACAAAAGGATCTCCAAAGAAGTCGCCGGCGAGGGCAACCACTGCCGCCGTTGTCCAAAGTTCAAGAGGGATGGGCGGTGGTGGTATGTTTGTGTGTCGGGATGTGTGCAATTGAAGCGTTGGTGTGGATTTGACACTTGCTTTTGCCAATAAAACCAATCCTTGCAATTTAGGAACCAAAAAACTCTATGTTGTGGGACCCCCCAGGCGGCAGGGGTTATGTAGCCACCGGGCCCACTTGTGGGCCACTTCGGATTTTGCCCCCTGCTCTAAAGCGTTGGGAACCCCCAGGCGGTAGGGGTTATGTAGCCACCCGGCCCACTTGTGGGCCACTTCTAATTTTGTCCCCCGCTCTGAGAGTTGTGGACCCCTTGAAGGTGAAGGGAAAGAAGGCCTTGCCAAGTGCACCCCCTGTCGACCCTCCCGCTTCCAAAAGGCATACTCGAAGAGCCATCCCGAGCGAAACAACCCCTTTGGGGGTGGGAGATTGGTTGACGGACAAGGATATCTTGCGTTGGTTGAACCAAGAGCTCTACCACGTGGAAATCGATGAACCACATGCGTGGACTCTCGCGGTTCTCTTTATCATTGACAAGAGACTGTCCAAGTGCATGCGGATAGTTGAATCTGGCACAACAATGGACAACATGGCTTGGCGCCGTCGCCACATTTTCATGGTTAAACGGGTGCATTGGTTTGTGTGTGCCTTCAATTGTCGTGTCCGGTTGGAGCTTTTCATTATTTGGGTTTGGGAACCCCTAAGCTCCATTCATTTGATCCATCCTTTCTTGATGGCCATGAAGAAGCTTTCGCTAACCACCAAGCACCGCGCCTTGGGATTCTAAAAGGACGGTTGGTCTTGTGGTTTTCAAAGCTTGAACATCGCGAAACTGGCGGTGGAGCAAGTAGAGCACCGAGGTTCTTTTTCCAATGTGCTCCTCGTCCCAATGGGTCCCAGTTTTGTGGACTATGTGCTCGGCATTGTTAATGCCGATCCCGCTGTGCGGGTCGTTGAAGCGCCCGGTGATGATGTGGAGGGCGTGATCAAGCTTCCTTGCCCTCTTGAGTCCCCCCCCAACACCCAAGTTGAAGGTGCACTTTCGGCGATCGAGGAGAGTGTTCAGGCCACCCCCACCCCACTCGAAGGCAAGGAGGCCTCCGCCAAGCAAAGCGTGGAAAGCCCGGAGGCTAGGACGCAACCTTCCATGGCCACTCCCACAGAGGAGGACACCCGTCCCAAGGTCTTCATCCGTGGAGAGTGGCGCAAGGTGCCGGATGGCTACTAGAGAGATGCATATGACCAGCTGGAGTGTAACTAGCTTTTCATCTATGACCTGGCCAAGCCCCTGGTAGTGGAGTTGTGCTCCGCTTGTCAACTTAACACGAATCTTGGTACCAAGCCCAAGTCCAGCGACGCAAAAGCTGACTTGATCTACAAGAGTGCATTCTGCAACTACTTGTATGTTTTGTGGGCTATATTTTCCTCCGTTAGGTGTACCAATGGTGGAGCATTTAGGCGTGCGATATTCTTGGCCCCATCCCAGTGCCTTGGTGGCCTATAATGGTGGCACTAACGTTGGCCATGGCCCTGTTAGGACTCTTTTCTTGAGCCTGATATTGTTCCCGGTGCTAGCACATTGGATGTTGGCCATGGCCTTGTCGGGACTCTTTTCTTGAGCCTAATTTTGTGTCTAGTGCCAATGACACCATGTGATACTATGTCATATTGCATGCCATTATGTTGGCCCCATCCCAGTGCCTTGGTGGCCAAAAATGGTGGCACTAACGTTGGCCATGGCCCTGTTAGGACTCTTTTCTTGAGCCGGATTTTGTTCCCGGTGCTAGCACATTGGATGTTGGCCATGGCCTTGTCGGGACTCTTTTCTTGAGCCTAATTTTGTGTCTAGTGCCAATGAAACCATGTGATACTATGTCATATTGCATGCTATTATGTTGGCCCCATCCCAGTGCCTTGGTGGCCAAAAATGGTGGCACTAACGTTGGCCATGGCCCTGTTAGGACTCTTTTCTTGAGCCTGATTTTATTCCTAGTGCTGGCTTGCCCATGGTTTGGATTGAAGAAGCCAAGCGCTTTGTGTGCGATTCTGAAAGCGCTGGGCCGAGTTCTGGATCTGTCTTGTGATCTTTTGTTGTTATTTGTTACTATTTGAGTGCAGGAGCCAGCGCACGAAAAGCGGGGCTGAGCTAGCAGTTGCACTCGGATTGCGGGTCAGGGAGGGATGTCGTGTTCTTTTGATTCTACAAGTGTTTTGACTGTGCTCTTTCATAACAGTGCAAGGTTTTTGTGGGCTGGCTGTAGTGAGACGCGAGCCTGATGCTTTGGTCTGTCTACCACTTGGGGCTGATTTTTTGAGCCCGTGGTTCAGAGCAGCGTGAACAGTATCTTTGATTGCAGTGTGCCGCATGGCCTTCATGTTTGTCTGGCATAAGCTTGTGTACATTGAAATGCCTGATATCCCGTCCACCATATTGCCCTGCTTTTCGACTGTCATCTGCACTTAGCTTCCCATGTTCAATTGATTTTTTGGCTGAGGAGTTGTGCTGGTGTTGAGAGTGCTCTTGTGAGTTAGCCTTGTCGGGACTCTTTTCTTGGGCCTGGTTTTGTGTCTAGTGCCAATGACACCATGTGATACTATGTTGTATTGGCCGAGTCCCAACTAATACAAAAAAAAACGTCAAGTTGTGTTGTTTTTTTTTCCGGTAAATGCGTGCAATTTTTTTTTTGCAGTAAGTCGCATAAATTATCAAAAAAGAAAATTGATTTTTTTTTTGCGGTAAACGCGTGGAATTAATAAAAGCACCGCCCCCTTTGCACCCCAGAAATTCCAGGTCAATAAAACCACCGGGGTGGTTTATTGGGTCGGGGGGGTTTACTCCACATTGAATCGAGTGAACGTCACAGTGGAAGAAGGTGGGGGGATATACCATGAAGGCAGGGAAAAGTTCAGGAACCATGCCGATGCACTGAAATCAGGTTTTGGATTGTGCTTGTGGCATGTCTATTTTCTTAGCAGCACACTGCCCAGACATGATTTTGAGCAAGTGCCCATTTGCCGATTTCCTCAAGAAGGTCCGTATGAGAGACGCCAAATGGAGAGGGGGGGTCTGGCTTCGTCTCCCCACCTGCATGCCTGCAGTGGGCCATTGCTTGCGGAAAACGTCTGCATGTTGGCTTCCTCAGTCACGCGCAGCCCAACCTTAGAAATCTTTGGTGAACAGTAGCCAGAGAAGCGGTAAAGATGCTTGGATGGTCATTGCGGCAATCTGCTTATCATACGGTGCGAAATCCCTCAATGTCCTGTCCGTGCCTGCTCATGTGCACCGCGGGAAGGTGCATTTTCTGCTGGGCACTGGCGAATACAGCCTCTAATGCAGCCAGGGTTTTCCAGAGTCATGCTACCGATTGCAAGTCGATACTTAGTAAGAATGCTGCAGTTGGGACAAAATGGTTTACGCAGTTTGATATGTACCATCTGTGTAGGAGGACTTGCTGCTCGAGACGGTGAGCGTGTCACAGCTCCCCGAGTTCCCTTAGACAGCCGCGGACGATCAAAAAGCCACTCAGGTTTGCATATATTTCTGGGTTGTGGCAGATTGGGACCGTTGTTAGGATCCACCCTGCTACTGGCTGCGGATGGGGCAGCACAATATCATAATTGTCCATGGGCATCCCTGCACCTTTGCACTGCTGAAATACTGTGATGAGTATGAGTCAGTCCTGTCGCAACTCCGTGGTAGGCTCCAGATGCAGGCTGTGGATGCACTGGTGGTAGACAACAATGAGAAATGCCTGGAAGAATACACTGAAGGCTGAAGGGGGGGCGCCCTCCCCCTCCCACCACAGCCACCATCTACATCCAGTTGCTCCCCACCCCAACTACTGCCAACCGCTTTGTTAGCCGCCAAGAACACCCTCCGCCACTGTGCTGCTCAGCAAACCGCTTGTCTAAGTGTGCGTGCACACTGCCCAGTTCCTTCAGAACCCCATCCCCTCAAGCTATTGCCTGCTTGAATCCCCACTAGCAAAGACACGTGGCATCCCACAGCATGTGTGCTTTGGTCGCAATGTGCGCGCTGTTGGATCCCCAGCTGCCTGCTACATCGCAGCACTTTGGAGGATGAGGATGCGTAGACGTGGCTGTTCACAGTGACAGATGTTCATCACAAGTGCAACCTCTGTGGGATACCGGGTCACAGAACGGAGTTTACAGCGAAAGGCATGGTAGAATTTTGGATCTCGACCAAGTGGAGGTGGTGAGGCCGCAAGCTTCCTCCGGATCGGGCTGCAATCACAGGCCTGCCAGAATGAACTGGACCAGGCCATTGCTCAGTGTGGCGGATCACCGCGGTGGAAAGGGGGGGATTCAGAGCCTCAAGAAATTTTTTTGTACTTTGGGAGACAAAATTATTCCCCGATGATTTTTTTGATTTTGCCCCTCCAGCCTCCCCCCCCTCCCCGTACCGCTTTTTTGAGCAGGGAGGGGGTCAAAACCTGGTTGGCCTACAGCTGCCACTGTGCGTCGATTTGAACCGAAGGCAATAGAATTTCCGGCCTCTTTAGTAGATTTCGTTTTTCCCCCGAGGACACTTTTTCTGGTGTGGGTGGAAAGATGGGTGGGTGGGGCGCACGCTACCCGCAACCAACAAGGAACGCGCCCTGCGCACGCGCAACCCACGAGTGGGGGAGCATATGTGGTAGACGGCCGGGACAACGTGTGGAGGAGCAGGGCACCTGGGCCTCACGCACACGGAAACGCAGCGAGGCAGGTTGTGGACGGCCTGAGGACGGAGGTGTGTGGACAGCAAAAACAGTCAAACGACCCTGGCAATAACCAGCACAACCCCAGTACGCCAACTATTGCGCGCCGCTGGTGCGCAAACGGCACATCCTGCCACATCCAGCACAGCCCCACCACACCAACCACTGGGCTCCGCGAATGTGGAAACGACGCCAGCAAGAGCACCGGCCGCAGCAGCCAACAGAAAGCAGCGACCCAACGCAACATGCGAAAGGAAGAACGGGTGACTGTCCAGGCCCCGTAAAGGAACAACAACCAGACGGAATGTCACACAGGGGGTCGGCCGGGGCTGGCCAGGACCCCAAACGACCCCCCCCCCCCCCCGGGGTCACTATGCAATAGCCTGAACCGGATCCAACCCCACGAAAATGGGGGGAAGAGGAGGAAAATTGGATTGTGGCCATTTTGCATTGCTCCCCCCGCCCCCAGGCTCCGCACTTGGGCTTCAGGGCCACAGACCCTCACCCTGAGCACACAACCATCGGTAACCGCCTGGCCTATGGCACATGCAGCACACTTGGGACACCACAGGCAAATTCCCCGGCAATGCAGCACACCTACCAATGTGTCATTTTTGGGATCTGGAACGGTGCTGTGTTACAATTCCCAACAGAGATGTGGAAGAGGCCACGCCCCAAACTTCTCACTCTGGGAATGACTGTGAGGCCTGCGCTGGTCCAGTGAAAAAATACATTCAGGGGGTGAGGGGCTTCTAGCCTCTCTTAAATTTTTACGTTGGGGGGGGGGGGTTGGAAACACCGGTTACAAGGGCCACAAGCCTAATTCCTCAGCCCGGGTGCCATACTCGGGCTCCACGGGCCAGTGTCATGTTTCTCAGCCTCAAAATATCAGAAAAGGGCCCTAAAACCGCGTTTCCCAGTTTGACGGCGACTGGTGAGCACCAGGTACAGGGTTGAGGTATCAATAGTACTGCTGCAGGGGGCTGGCCAGGGCGAATTAAGGGGCTCCAAAGGCAGCGGCCCCTCAGATCCCCATCCCAGAGAGCCCTAAGGGCCACTGGTCTTTGGAGCCCCCTACAGAATGGGGGATCTGGAAAAGGGACTCCAAGGCCCCCCCCTCCCGCAAACTCCATTTTTTTAGGGAGCCCTGGTTGGGGAGTGCACACCATGTGGGCACAAAGCTGTGCTTTTGAGCAGTGGGACAGACATTCCACCCTCGCCCATAGCCCCCCCACCCCCATCGCGCCACACACACTGCCGCCCCAGAACTGATTGGAACCAGCAAGCAGGCAATCCCAACGACATTGCGCTGGACACCAGTTGTACTACACAATAGCCTACCAGCTCTACGGACCTCCCACAAACAGATATTCCATTTGGGATTCCCCAGTATACCCCTTGCCCCCAACCCCCAAAAACAAGCAAAACAAAGCAGAGCAAAAAACACATGGAGAAATGACATGCGCGCCACTGATGGGTACCACTTGGTGATGCAGAACCCCCTGGCCCTGTGTTACATTGCCGGTGAGCACCGTCCGAACTTTACAGTCTTGGGAAAGACTTTGTGTGGAGCATTGGCGGCCGCATAAGAGTGACACCAGCGGGTAGAAGCAGCATTTGTGAGCAGACGGACGACTGTCCCACTCTCACCAACCAAAACGCCTTTCCCCGGTGACTTGGAACAAGCCATGTAAACAATGTATTTCTACAAAACTCAAACCAGTGCATAAACCCGAAAGTACCAACCAACACACTTACTCAGCCTTTAGCAGCCCCCCCCGCTGCTGCACTCAAATCTCTCCTGCAAGGATGCTGTGGATCCCTGTTGTGCCTAGGAAAGGTCTGTCGGCCCTGTTGCCTGCATGCCATGAGATGTCCATGTCTGTGTTCCGCCTGCCACCCGGTCTCCCACACGTCGGCATTGGCACAGGTGGGGCCGTGAACAAACCAGTGACACACGCTGCTCCGTCCAGCGCACGCACCAACTCGCCACGAACCGCCCCTCTCAGTGCCCGGAACTCAACTCCCCCCGCGCACCCCTCAAGGAGCTCCCCCCGGGCCCCCCCCGGCCCTAAAACTGCCCATGTGCCCCCATCAACGCCACAAATTCCGCCGGTATTGCAAGCGAAGCTGCAGCTGAACTTGGGGAAGATCAATGCTCCCGATCAGCTGCCGCCACCTGCAGTGGGGACCGGGAATTTTGTGAAGCCCCTCTTGGCTGAGGTCTGTAGTGTGAGACTGGGACAGCCCACAGCCCTTCAAACCCTCTCCCCAGGGCTCCCTTTAACAACTCGGCACCACTGGGCGTGGGGGGGGGGGGGGTCCCACCGCCCACCCACCCCCCCCTAGACCCCCCCCCTTCCCTTAGGAGATTGGGCCAATTTTCTTTTGGGCCTTCTGCCAATCACTAATTTTCTCTGGCGCCTTTAGCGCCAATTAGTGTGGACCAAAAGCGCCTCTAAAACCTCAGCATCACTTGGGGGGGCAGGGGCTGGAACAATGGAACAAGCTTCAGGCACACTGCCACGCTGGGCAGCAGGCACGTAGTGACGCTGTGCCGCTGGCACTCCGTCACGCAGTGCAGCTAGCACACTGTGATGCTGTGCTGTAGGCACCCTGTCACGCTGTGCAGTGGGCACTACATCAAGCAGTCCACCACG
The DNA here is from genome assembly GCA_964036045.1 of Eutreptiella sp. 'Long Island Sound 2002'. NCBI lineage: Eukaryota > Euglenozoa > Euglenophyceae > Eutreptiales > Eutreptiaceae > Eutreptiella > Eutreptiella sp. 'Long Island Sound 2002'. The sequence goes on from OZ038394.1 coordinate 3,198,277, forward strand.
CTGTGCAAGAGGCACATTGCGACGCTGTGCAGCACACACTCGATGACATTGTGCAGCTGGCACACCGTCATACCGTGCTGCTGGCCGTCACGCTGTGCGTACCACCATGTTTTGCAGCTGGCACTCTGTGACGCTGTGCCAGGGAGTGTGGGGTGTTATAGGGATGGGCAGGGCTCCTTTTAAGGGGGGGGGGGGGGCAGCATGACGGTGAGCGAGTGGCACAACATGACTGTGTGCCCATGGCGCAGCGTGACAGAGTGCGTGCAGCACATGCAGCACAGTGACGAGGTGCGAGTAGCATTGTGTGACGGTGAGCCCTCAGCATGGTGTGGCAAAGTGCTCGCTGTGCAGCACCACAGTGTGCTTGCTGCACTGTGTGACAGTGAGCTTACACCACATCGTGTCAGTGTGCCTGCTGCACCGCATGGCAGTGTGTGTGCTGTGCTGCACGACAATGAGCTAGCCGCACAGTGTGACGATGTGCTCGCTGTGTGACAGCGTGCCTGCAGCATAGCTTCACAGAGTGCGTGCTGTACAGCATGACAAGATGCCTGCAGCACAGCGTCACAGAGTGCCAGCTGCACATTGTAACAGTGTGCCGGCAGCAACAACAAAGAGAGCCAGTTGCACAGCGTAGTAACTGTGCAACTGTACACAGAGCCTGCTGTACAGCATCCCCTCGGCTCTACACTGAAGAGCACAGGGGCAGCCCCCCCCCTCTGCCCAGTGCTCGTGCATAGGGGCGGAAGCACCCCTGGTCTGCCCAGTGCCGGTCTGCCCAACGCCACCAAGGGACGGCAGTGCATGGGAGTGGGAGCCAGCAGACCGTCGAGGGCTGTGGGCAAGGCCATAGCGCGCACCAAGAGCACCCCGCTCGAAGAGCGGGGCGTGACCCTTCGCCGCTAAAGGATGGCATCGTCCAAGGGCAACATGGCGAAGGTGCGTCAGGGACCTGGGGTGTGCATTTCACATGACAAGGCCAGCCCACCAGCAGGGTCATTTGGGGTGCCATCCCTCCCTCCTTCCCGCCCTCCCTCCCTCCGTGTCAAAGGTGTTGCAGGGGCGGGGGCGCAGGCTGAGCTACAGGACTAGGGCCTGAGGGGAGGTTGTGTGAGGGACAGTGGCAGGGCTGATGGCAGGTGCGTGTAGGGGCTGTGGTAGGGGCAGTGCCGGGGGCGGTGCAGGGCGCTGCGGCAGGAGAGGGGGCAGGTTCCGGGTGGACCTGGGCGTGCCTTGGTCAGGCAGAGGACGCCGGGGGACCCAGTCCGTTCAGGACTGTGGGTGCAGCCACGGCGAGCACCGAGGGCGCCCCGCGTGGCAAGCGGGGTGTGGCTCATCGCTGCTGGGGGCTGGCGCCGCCCGAGGGGACCCATGGGAGAGGCCTGTCGCGGACCTGGGCGCTGGCCGATATGCAGTGTCATGGGGAGCGCCATCGTGCGTCGCCCCAGGCAGCCTGTGAGCCTGAAGATCGGTCCCCAAATCGAAATCCAAATCCAGATCCCCCACACTCCCTTCCAACAGCCTTCTGCCCCCCCCCCCCCTCCTATAGCTCCCAGACTCCCTCCAAACCCCCTTCACATGGCCCTCCAAACTCCCTCCTGGCAGCCCTCCAATTCCTTCAGCCATGGGGTGCGAATCCCATTGGATGGTGCGTGCGTCAACCCCCCAACTCCCACACAGAGCAGTGGGACAGGGACAGTCCGTGGGCTCCGTTGGCACAACCTCCCAAGGGAACGGTAGGGTGAGTAGGGAGGGAAGGATGGGCCAGGCAGGGACAAGGAGGGCACAAGGTGGTGAGAGGCCGATGGGCGCCGCCGCCTACGGAGGGAAAGGGTCCAAGGAAAGGGCAAGGGTAAGTGGCGAGAGGCCCCGTAAAGGAACAACAACCAGACGGAATGTCACACAGGGGGTTGGCCGGGGCTGGCCAGGACCCCAAACGACCCCCCCCCCCCCCCCGGGGTCACTATGCAATAGCCTGAACCGGACCCAACCCCGCGAAAATGGGGGGAAGAGGAGGAAAATTGGATTGTGGCCATTTTGCATCGCTCCCCCCGCCCCCAGGCTCCGCACTTGGGCTTCAGGGCCAATATGTGCCGCTAGCTGCAGACAGCAATACAACCAGGTGTCATGCCAAACCCCCCAACCCTCTCTGCTGCGCCAGCAGTGCGCCAACCCAAGGGCCTCCCTACCCTACCCTTTTGCAAACTGTTGGCACACAAGCTGCAACTATGGGTTGAGGGAAGGTTGTGCGTGACGCGCTCCCTCGGTACCAGGGCTGTCCCTCATGTGTTCCTTTTATTCTCATGAAGACCAGCCTCAGGTTTTCGGTGGCTCAGGTTTTCAGTGGCGGGACTGAAGTGTGGCTCCGTTCATGAGTTTTGAATGGATTCTGTCAGATTTAAAGACATTTTTAGTCGAAAAGTTTGAAGAAGACAACTGGTTTTCAATTCACTGGACACTCGGCACTCTAAAAGAAAAAACCCCATGTGCTGTGCGGCGCAACATGTCCAAACAGGTTTAGGGGTTGTTGCACAGTCAGCTTATGCAGATGGTGTGTATGCGGGACACCTCATCAGTGTGTTGGAGAGACTGCAGTGTGGGCAAGAATTGGTATGCCACAATTTGGCCCTGCGTGAAATTTCACTTGGTCAAGCCAAATTGCATTTGATGACATCATTTTCCGAGTTGGATGCCCAAGATCCCAAGATGAGGCGAATGCCGGATGCTCATTGACGCTCTCGCTATATTTGTCCAGGACATCCTCCAGTGCCCCGCCTCTTCCCCGGCAGTCGGCACTCCCGATGTGTCCCCTGCCATCGGCACTCCCAATGCGACCCCAAGCAGCTCCACCCATACCCCAAGCAACGCCTCCCCAGCAGCGTCGCCCGTTGCCACCCAGGCCGCCTCCTTCCAGACGACCTCCTTCAGCTCCCTGGAGCCCCAGCGACCAGAGACTCTCAACGCCTCGATGGCCTCGCGGGACACCTCGAGGCAAGGCTCCTTCGCCTCTCTGCCCCCCGCCTACGGGGGTGCGTTTGGCGGCTCACAGCAGCTCTCCTTTGAGCATCCCACGTCCACCTCCAGCTTGTCCGCCGCCCGCTCCGCATCCCTAACCGCCACCGAGCCACAAGGGCCATGCCCCACCGCAGTCACCCAGTCCGTCCCGGCGCCGCGGTCCGCCGTGGCGACCGGGGACGTGGCCACAGTCTCCCGGTCCGTCCCGACGCCGCAGTCCGCCGTGGCGACCGGGGGTGTGGCCGAATGCGTGGCCAACCCTCCGAAGCCCGCCCCCGGGAGCTCTGAGATGCGGGGCTTTGCTGCGGTGGTCCAGGGGGCGTCGGCGGCAACGAATCCCAGCATGAGGGACGTGCACGAGCCCCCCGCCAGCGGCAGCCCAGTGACTAATCTTAAGCCCCTGTCCCCGTCGCGGTACAAATTCACAGCAAACATCAGTAGCCTGACGCCCCCTGAGCGGTCAAATGCTGTCGTAGGGCAGTCACAAAGTCCAGCAGCTCCATGCGCAGGTGTGTCCTCCTGTGCACTGTGCAATGTGTTTTGGGGGGGGCTGATGGGCCTTTAATGACAGAACGGGCCAGCAGGGCCTGAGCACGCCTTTGCCCTCTGGCAAGCCTTGCCAGTCTAAGTCGCCATGCACGCAGCACATTACGTTGTTCTTGACCGGAATCTACTGCTGTACGTTCATGTATCTGACTGTGCACAGCCGGAAGCACTGGGTGACGTATCACTTCCTTTGTGCTCATTTATGGGAGGGAGTTTGTCTTCCCCCCACAACAGCCCGGCACAGCCGTCTCCTCCTGTCGATGCTTGACCGCCCTGAACGTCCCTGAGTAACCGGTAATAGCCCTCCACAATCACCGCTTTCCACCTGCCCTCTGCAATTTCACAACTTCACAAGTGGTGAAATCTCAACGAAGGTGAAGAATGTGTGGGTAAGTATGGGTGAGTAGTTTGAGCAACAGGGAAACTGGGATGCATGCAGCCGGAGGTGTGATGTGTTACCCGAATACTCCCAGCTGTGCACAGTCAGAGATATGAACGTACACCCAACACGCACCCGACAGTGTGGCCTTTCTTATGAAAGACGGGTGACGGTGATGCGGGACCGTCGCATCCATTCGTCTCTACCGTTAGACTCCACACACAATGTCCTCCAGCCTGTGACGGGGGCTGCAATGACATTTTGTTCTCTGTTGTAGATCCGGCCCTGCCTCAATCGGATGAGAGTCACTCTGCCGTCTCTCAATCACCAACAACACCGCCGTTCGCAAGCGCTGCTCGGTCCATGACCACATTTTCGTCTTTCCACCGGTATGCTGCAGTGTCTTGTGCTGAAACCAGAAAATGGGCAAAGGGACTTAGGAACCCGCAGGTTTTGTCCCTACTGTGGCCTCTTCATACCAAACCTCCTCAAGCAAAAGTCCACTGTGAAATTGTGGGGTGTGCATGCAGGCCTGTAGGGCACCCTGTAATACAACCGGTGTCCAACGCCAGGTTTTTTGCACAACCTGCTTGTTGAACAAGGGCAGTTCTAGGGGAGTTGAATAGGGGTGGGGGTGGGGGTGCAGTTTTGTGGGCGAGAGTGGAACTGTACCATTGCTCACCGTTGCAATGCTCTGCCCCGGGCATGCCCTGGGTATGCAATAGGTGATATTTCCCGGTTGGCCCGTTGTGCACTCCAGTGGTGTTCAGCACAATTCGTTGAGGCAGAACCTGTGCGGTGCGCCGTTTTCCTGAGATGGCCAAGAGCCCTTGTTCAGGGCACAATAGACACCCCGCCCCACCCCCTCCCTGTTTCAGCAGCCGAATTCTGCGAAAACATTTGCCAAATTTTTGGGATTTTCGGAGGGTTGGGGCTGGCCTGTGCCGCAACCCAAAGGAAGTAGAGATAAAGCAGAGCACGACTGGACCACCCTGAGCGTAGTGCATATTTCGGGTGTACGCACATTGGTGCACGCGACGGTGTTTTGATGGCTTCCTGGCATTTGCCGGTGACCCGCACGAAAGGACAAGAAGATGATGCCTTGTTTTGAGCAAGAAGATTCTAAGAACAAGACAACCGGCAAAATGGACGTACAAGGGATATGCCCCCCTCCCCTCGTCTCAAATGTGGCATGTGTCCGATAGGGAGGGCTGAGAGATGGTAGAAAAGGCAGAGGGATGCACAGTATTTACTTGGTGCCTAATTTGATTCGTTCCCGATTTGTAGATGTGGGCCAGATGCTCGGGTTGTGTGCATATGCGGTTGTTGGCCGAGTCACACCAAGCCTATTCTGAGTTTGCTGACTCTTCTTCACTCATTTGGCTACTATTCACTTTGTTGTGGGTCAATGACGATGAAACACAAGTGGCATTGGAAACTGTTGCATCCAAGTGCCTCCATAATGCAGCTTTACCTGCAAGACACGACCGGTCTGCAATACAGGGGGCGTGTGTACCGCACTAATTTGGGGTGTGGCCGTTTCTTAGGTTAAAAAAAAGTTACCTCAGAGCAGTCAGAGGAGCACCATTCCTCCCGTTGCGTTGCACCTGTTCCAACGCCGCGTGCCTTCTGTTGCGATCGCCATTGATGTATTGCTTGATGCTGTCCGACCAGAGTGCAGTCTGCCAGCAACACATTGAGCCGCAAGGACTCTTTCCGCCGCCAGTGCCCTGTGTCCTTGCGTCCCCCACGCCCCCAATGAGCCTTCAGCCAGTGTGCGGTGCGCACCACGGTGCAGCCAAGCGAGCAGGGGCTCTGGGGCCTGCCTCACAGGTACTGGGAAGGGGAAAATTAGGAACAGGCGAAATTTGGAAATCAAATTTTGGCACGACAAAAGTGTGCCAAATTATGCCACGGTATTTTAAGCTCCGAAGCCATCTTTCTAGGCGTGGCTTTTAGCTCTCTTGGCATGCGCATTCCCATTGTGCCCAACAGCCTCCAGGCAATAAGAGCAACCATCCAAGCGACCATCCAGCAGCCTTAAACAATTAACAGCAACCAACCACAAGCCCATAGGAAATAACAACCACCGTTGTTCTTGTGCCACAATCTGGCAATTTGTACTAAATTTTGCCCTGGGATTTAAGATTTGATGCCAAAGTTTTCTCCGCACCAAATTTAGCTCTTCCAAATTTCGCACCTTCACAATTCTCCCCCCCCCCCCAGTAGTTCGTCGCCGAGGGCGGCTTGTCATCTGCTTTGTGCCTTCCCCATACACCTGCTGCCATGAGGGTCTGCTGCTTGCTCAGGGACCTGACGGAGCTGACTGTTTCATGCGAAGAGATCGCAGAGAGGTGTGTCCTGTGGCAATTATGAATGGCTCCACCGAGCCTGTGGGCGTTGCAGGTCATGACGCCCCACCCACACTCCAGTGCCAAGGGGCGGCAGGGCGGAAGCAGCACCTGTGAGCAGTCCCGCTCTCACCTACCGACAGTACGTCTCCCCACCGTCTGGGACCCAACAATGTAGACAAATGCCTCCTGTAAGCCCAAATGCAAAGCCAAATCCCCATGAGTATGGGTCCAAGTCTTGTTCTTTTCCGTGCTCCTGCACTCATCCCACAGTTTGTGTGGTATGTTGCTCGCCAACCGCAGTAGTACATCATCCTCACTGAATGAGAGGTGTAAGCCGGCCCACATGATAGTCCAACTCACCCACAGCTCATTCACACAACTTGGAAGTACTAATCAGCACACTTACTGAGCCTCTATGGTATCCCCCCCCCCCCCTTGCCCTGCCCCAAAATGGAAGGAAAATTGTGCAGCGTCTTATTTCTGAACCCACAGCCTTTTCCTTGATAAGTGAGGGTTTGATCATGATGATGCAATAGCAGGGGCAGGGCATTGGACTGTCAGTCAGTGCGGAACAGAGAAGTACAATGCAAGACAACAGCTTGATAATTGAGCTGATATTTGTCGTTGATGAATGTGACATTTTGTCCTTCTACCCCAACACACGCGCCCAACTAACTGGTCTGCCCGCGCGCACACTGCAGGCCTCTTGCTGGCGGACTTGGTACTGGCCAAGCACCAGGACATGCCTGGCCCCGCCACCTCCGCTGCCTGCAGTCTGCCCATTGAGGACACCCACCTGTGGACGGGGGTGTCCACTGAGCACTCCTTGCAGAGGGTTCGCTGGGTTTGTGTGTCTGCCAGCGGTCTGTGCGCTTCCCATGCGGCAGCTGAGCCCTGCAGTGGGCAGTCTTAGGTGCCAGACGGACGAAATTGGCCCAAGACCCACGAACCTTCCAGTACATGTGATGTGTCGCAGGAGTCGGACCCCGATGCACTTCACGTGTGGCACACAGTGTTTGTCAGAGATGGCCATGACCAGACGGATTGCTCCGGGGATCTCACATAACAGGGGGTTGTCACAGGGGCGGGGGGGGGGGGGGTAAGATCACAAAGCAAACAGGAGATGATCAATGAGAGTGGCGCTTTCGCCTTCCGAAGTAGCCTGGAAAAGGCCTTCGCCCGCCTGGCCATTAAGCCCCATGGAGGCCCAACAGTTTCACAGAACAATTTTCTTTGCCCACGTGGTGACTTCTGGCATCCTGGTAGACAGTGGTGGTGGGTTCAAATTTGTGCTCGTTCAGTGTGACCTGGTGCGATTTGTCCCTCCGGGCCTTCAAGCGTGGGGGTCCCCAGTCAGGAACAACGAGAATGGCTTTGGCCCTGTCTTCAATGAAAAACATTTTCCAAACAAGTTTCTGTCTCGGTTTCCCTGGATTTTACCCGGGGGCCCCACGACGCCCATTGTACCAGTGCTAATTCAAAGTAAGGGGGTGTGGACACGCTGACACGCACCCAAACTCCGCTGCCCGTGCCTCAAATAAATGCCCAGCCGCCAAAGGAAAGGAATGAAGCGCTGTTACAATGCGTGTGAAAGGGGTGGCAGCCCTCTGCAGGAGGAAGGCCTCCGGCGTGCATCGCCTCAATCCCCCCAAAGTCACCGGGCAAACTCAGGATGCCTCCACCCCGGTGCTTCCCCAGAGCCACGGGCCCCCCGCACCGCAAATGCATCCCCCAGCGTGGGCTGGGCTTTGGGGGCTTTGGGCTTCTCCTTCCGAGGTCCTGAGGCCTGAGGGGCCAGGGGCTTGGCCTCCTTCGGGGAGACAGGCTGTAGGCGCAACCCCCAGTGGTGGCCCAGCACGGGTGAACGCCCCCCCCCCCCACCCATGCACCCCTGTCTGAGTACCGTGACGCAATCATACCGTTGTTTTCTTGACTTTGCCCGTACTTGTGCAAGAGGGGCCGGGGGGGGGGGGGGGTGAAGTATTAGAATGGCTGGAAACCATAGGAGGAGGGGGGGTACCCCCTCAAACCAAAGTGACCATCGTGGGAAGAACCAAGATTGACCATTGGGAAAATCTGGTCGGGCCATTTTTGGTACACATCTCAGACCCCCCCCCCCTTCCCCTTCTAATGCTTCCCGGGGTCGTGGTGGGGGACGTGCAGACGTGCGTGCTGGTGCGACAGCGGGTGTGATAGGGGGAGGCAGACTTCGTGCCGACTCTCATCCAGCGCCCTTCCCCACTGCGCCATCCTCTTCCCATCCTCTTCCCAGGGGTACCTCTGTGCCGGACCACAGCAAATCTGTGGAGTCCATCAAGGGCCCCGTCAAGGTGAATAGGTGTGCCTTTGCCGCGCCTGCGAGGGGTCCATCCGCCGTGCCTGCGGACCGTGGGAGACGACATCCACTTGGGAAACGTCAAGGGCCCTCTGCACCAAGAAATGGGGTGGGCGCACTCTGGCATGCCAAGCACAGCTTGATTCCGAAGTGCACATGGATGATTGATATGGACTGAGGAGTGTTGCAAATTGCTTTGGTATTTTCCAGAGCCAGCGTTACTCCAAAGACACATGGAAGACTGAACAACCCTCGAAATGTTGCCAACTGCATTTTTTTTCTGTGCTTGTCTTCCAACACCTCTCCTAGAGTACCTGTTACGCTGCAGCGTATCCTCCAACCGCCGTCCCTTACCGCCCCCAAACACCAACCAGCCTTTGAAAATGCAAAAAATCGTGCAGTTGGCAACATGTCAAGGTCAATGAAACCAATCCGTGCATTTTAAGTGAAGCCAGCATTGGACAACACAATAGTATGCACAAAGTCGCCCCCCCCCCTACCTTCCCCCCCCCCTACCTCGGCTCCCTTCGCTCCACGCGGGGGCAAGCCCCCGCACCCCCCTTAAATAACAAGACTCCTGCGGTGGCCTCAGACCGCCTTGTGTATGCACCGCCTTGTGTGTGCACCGCCTTCTGTGTGTATGCCCCCCCTACCCCCCACACCCCCCCCCCTTACCCCCAACACCCCAACTGCAAGGTAGGGGAGGGAGGGGGCGACTTTGTGCGATATATGGAAAACACACACACACAAAGTGCATTTGGCAATGCATCCAGGTCCATGCAATACATCCATGGCATTCTCAAGTGACACTGGTCATGAAAAGCACACCCAAAAAACACATGCAGTTGGCGGTATTTCTGGGATTTTTTCATTTTACAGCCATGAGACATACGAGAAACAACATGCAGTTGGCAACATCTCTGGGAATGTTTCCTGCGCGCCGCAGGCGCCGCATGATGAAGGGTAATTAGCTGTGGGGTAATCAGCACCGCATTAATTTTCCTCGAAGGAAGGAGGTCCAACGGGCACAATGGCGAGGCACAGTACTCAAAACGGACAAAAATGTTGCGATCACCACTCCCCATTCTAAAACATGGGTCACAAAGCGCACAATTTCCCCTGTTCCGGGATAATTACTCAAATTGCGCGCCACAGGCACCGCAAGATTAGCGTTCATATCGGACGGCGGGCAGAGAACAGCTTTGTAAATGTGCAGTGGCTTGCCGTGGCGAGACATCTGGTGTCCGCTTGTCCCGTCGCTCCTTGCTCCACGACCGGTGTCAGCCCACTGTCTCTTGTCTCAGCCTTCCGAGGGCTTCGGTGGACACTCAGAGTACGAGTTCGACCCCCAGAGAGACCCTCAAAGAGGTATGCAAACGTGGTCCTGCACCCTCCCTGTGCTGCCGGGTTTGCCTTGGTCGTGGGGGGCTGTGGGGCATGTTTGTGCGGGCAACACGTGGGACAGAAGCCGAAAACATGTGGAGCGGGCTTTTTTTGTATGGAATTAATACGCAAGGGGAGGGGTGTCTGGGGGGGTCCCACAAAGGGCCGCTCATTCAAACTTGCCTCAGCCAAATTTTGGGTCAAGATTTTTTTTTTTGGGTGGGTGGGTCTCAGAGCCATAAGACGGCCCCCCCCTCTTATAAACAAAGCCTGATACGGGGGAGACGCAGCTGATGCCGGAACGTGTGGGGGAAATGCGGCGGAGGTGGCGTGGACGTGCCGGGGCTGTGCTGAGAGGCCCGGGCCATGAGGGGGTGATGCCCCAACGGAGGAGCGCCAAGGCCCCCCGGCCGTTTCCTCATCTCGTCTAAGCGTCGGTGCGGGGGAGATGCGGTGAAGATGCCATGGGGGCTGCCGACTCGTTGGCGGAGATCTGGTGGGGGACGCCCAAACGTGTGGCGGAGCTGCGAACACCGGGCGATTGGACAACAATGTGTTGCCTTTGGCTCGTGCAAGTCCTGGAGACCCGTGGAGTCGGAGGTCCGCTTTTGGACCTTGCACCGAAGGGCGAAGACGTTTGCATCGAGCAACTCGACAGTGCTTTAAGCAGCCGCACGAGCCGCCGTGGCGGTGAGCGTCAGTGAGTGTCCAAACTCACCTCGAATTGCCATTTTTCTGTCGGTGAGTGCGGTGAGCTGATGTTTACAAAGGGAACTGAGGGGAAGATCTTCGACCTCCGGGAACACGGGGGAAATGGGACTATAAAAAATGGGTATTTCGTCCCAGTTTTCTTGCATTTTTCTCCCATTCCTCTCTCATTTTTGTCTCCTTTTTCTCAATCACATCCCGCCACAACCCTCCACAATCCACATCCCATGTGCCATGCTCGCTATTTCCCCACTTCCCCTCCATTTTCCCCCATTTCCCCCCCATTTCCCCCATTTTTCCAGACTCCAAAACGCTGGTTGGGTGAGTTGGTGAGTTCGGTGGCGATGAGCGCGGATGCCTGTGCTATGCATCGAAGGCCAAAGGAAAGCCTAGGGATTCACACAGCACCAACCCATCTGGTGAACGGTCTGCCGGAAAGCATGCTGCATGTGCACAGGAAGTGCCCGTAATGGGATGGCGGGGGGTGCAATTGCGACATCGTGCACCGCATCCACCAGAAGCAAACACAATCCAGTGCAATGCAAGGCCGCATGTCGCGTGACGTACGGCCGAGTTGCCCATACCTCACGTTACACGGTCCCGGGGGGGCGGTTACTTTCTGAGTGTCCATTTTTTTCCGTGAAAGGCGCCTATGGCACTGAAGAGCTTTTTGTTCTGACTGTTGTTGCTTCGCAGCCTGTGCCTTGCAGGGTAAAGGCGAGCATTCAACATCCGAATCCCACGGCGGGGGGCTGACGGGGGACCCCCCCCTCTTCCAGGAAGCTCTTGGCGGCCATGCGGGTGATGCACAATGTCAATTACCCACTCAAAGGGCGTTGAGCGGCTTGGTCGCCCGCAACACTCTCCATCTCGGAGCTTCCCTGAAGTGGAAGCACCCATCCCGACGCCATCCCTCTTCTTGTTCGTCCCCCTCACCACCAAACTTTTCCCGGGTTCCCACGGAGGAGCACCCAATCCCCCCGCCTCTGGTCTTCGCAGAACTACGCAAGTCCGCGCAGCGCCCTGAAGGCCCCCAGCCACACGAAGCCGTCGCCGTGTGGGTCTGCAACGAGCGACGGGGCGGCCCCGGGGGTCCGCTTCGCGAACTTCGTCGCAGTCACGGAGGTGATTGGCTCCGCCGCGGCCGCGGCCGACGAGTCCATCGACGTGTCGCAGACGATTGGCGAGACCGTGATGGCCCCCATGAATGCGGAGGCGTCCAGTGGTCGTCCGGTGCGAAAGATCGATTCGTTTGTATGTCTGCGAACTGCGTGCCCCCGCCGTCCCCCTCCCCACTGCCCCCCCCACCCCCCCGGCCCCCAGCTTTCGCCCGGGGCTGTGGGTAAGGACTCTTTTTTTTTGTAAGCGAGGGTATGCAAGAAGGAGCCCTCTGCCATGATGGTCGCCTCCAAAACGGAGGACTATCAGCTCCTTGGGGGTGTCCTAGACCAAGGTCTAAAGGAGTTGGGATACTCCCGGGAAGACCTGAACGTGGAGTTGTTCGCCAGCCCCTTAGGAACAACCAACCGCCAACCGCCAAACACCCCCAGCCGCCCACTACCAACCGCTACCAACCACCAACCATTTGTTCAATAATGCTTCTGTGGTCTTGTGTCTAGTCCATGTCTTGCCCACGAAGCAAAGAGCGTCCCCGTGAAGGTTCGTTTCTGTTGGCGTCACGAACCCTTTTCTTTTCCCTTTAGGACAGCCCTCCCCCCCCCCCCCATTATCCTCTTCGCCGCTGCTGTCCACCGTCGCAAGGGGCGACGTCCCCAGCCCTTGTCCTGCTGATTCGAACCCCCGCAAACCGTCGCCATTGCGGCCGGTCCGGACCAGCGGACCCGGCGGGCCACGTCCTTCGTCGTTTGTGCCGCAGGCGAACGATTTCGGTTTCCGGCGCGAGCTTTCGATGGGCCCATCAAAGGGGGTGTGCCTCCTGACCTCTGCTTCAGTCTGGGGCAGTGCGGTGTGGGGCAGCCAGGGCAACTCAGCACCACTTGGGGCTTGGGGGGTCACCCCCCCCCCCCCGGGCTACCCACCCACCACTCCCCCCCCCCCCCATTGGGGCAGCGTAGGGAAGAGGGTGGGGGCACCGCCATAGTGCCCCCACCCGCGGGCTCCTGTGCAATGCAAAGCCGCATGTTGTGTGACGGACGGCCGAGTTGCCCATACCTCACGTTACGGGGGGGGGGGGGGTTACGTGTCGGGCCAGACCCCAACCCCCCCCCCCTCTCCCAGGAAGCTCTTTGCAGCAGGGAAGTAGTAGACTGCCCGTACACGGTAGGAGGAGGAGGGGGTACCCCCCTCTTGTAACACCCCCCTCCCAGACCGAAGTGACCATCGCAGGAAAAAACAAAGTTTACTGTTGCGAAAATCTGGTCGGACTATCTTTGGTACACAAAAGTCCCCCCCCCCGTCTCCGGGACATCCGACCCCGGAGTAGTCAAACAGGACAAGTCATCCAGGGACTGCGTTGACACAACCAAAACACGTTCGGACCCACAGAGGGTCAGAACAAGCAGTGGCGAGAGGCCAATAGGAACCGCCAAAGGCAAACAACCTAATACCGAGGCCTTGTGCCACCCCCCCCCCCTCCTCTCTTCTAAGTCATCCCTGCATTGCGGCCGTGCGGGTAATGCACGATTTCAATCACCCCATCAAAGGGCGTTGAGCGGCTTGGGCACCCGCACGCCCTCGTGGCGTCGTGTACGCATGCACACCACCGGCCGAACCGCAGATATGCGGGAGGTCCTTGCTCCGACAGTGCGTTTGTGCAGTGTGTATGCCACACGCCCATTTGCCCCGCTCCTCTTTGAAGTTCAGTGCCATTGAGTGGGTGCAATCCCATCGCTCGTGGGACGGGGCGGTGTTAAACAGGGCAAGTCTGCCAAAGGTTCCGCCTCCACTTTCGCTTAGCTCACCTCAATTACGTTGTGTGCCCCCCCCCTCAGGACCCCCAACCCACAGCGATGGTGAACAATGAGGGACAACCTTGGACGTCAGGTCGTTGTTCCTGGCGCCCAGATCATTTTTTGACCTCTGTGGACCGGGGGCACAGGGCAGGGATGAATTGGAAGGGAAGGGACCTCAAAGGCGGTTACAGAAGCGGTTAGCCAGGCGGTTGATGGAGGTTGCTGAAGCGGTTGTGGGCCGTTACTGTCGGCTACAAATGCCACTGAAGCTGGCACTTACCGTCAGGGGGACAGTGGCTGGGCATAGATTGGGCGCCCTGGAGGGGGGGGAGCCCCCCCCCCCCCTTCCAATGCATCCCTGGCACAGGGGAATGCCCTACTATTTTGTAGAAGGAGATCCCCCCCCTACTTGTGTATATTCAAAATTCAAAATGCTCAGAATGACGCAGGGAATTCAAAAATGCCCCCAAAACACGAAGCAAATCCCCCCCCCTCCCCTGCCCACGCCGCGGGTGTTGGTGTCCGGAGCGGAACGGAACGTCCCCCCGTCCGCGGTCCTGCCCCGAGTGTTGCATGTGCGCGGGTGACCCCATTGGCTCACCCTCACGCTGTCGGGGTTATGGCCCACCGCCCCATCGTTCCCACGCCGCCAGCAACGTGCACGGTGTCTTCCCGATCCGTTCACGCCATATTCCCCACAACTGCACACCATAGTTCGTTTGTTCGTTACATGCCTCCCTGCGTTGCCGCAATGTTTCGGGTGTGATCCCGGTGTCGCCGAGGTATTTGCGCTGCACATGCCGCTTAGGGGTGCTCGCACACATCCCTCTTGTCCGAAGAGTCGTTACCCCCCCTCAAAAAAAAACAACAACCCCCTGCTCTGTAAATTCATTGCCATAAGTCGAGACCACAGCCAAGTAGGGGGCAGGATTTCGAAGGTTTTTTCGGGTTTCACGTGTGCAGGAGGGGGCAGCACAATTCCGTAGGGTGGCACCACAGGGGCCGCGCCGCCCCACATGGGGCCTGAGATTTCTATTGCTGGGATCATCCGAAATAGGGATTTGCAAGTGGAGTAGGGGGCAGCTATGATTTGTAGGGGTCAGCCCAAAAATGAATTTAGCAAGTCCGGTAGCCCTCTCTTTATGGCATAGACGGATTGACAGTACACATGTACACAGCACCACGTGCTGTTGTGTCCGCCGCTGTTTGGAATTGTTGAGGTGATGAAGCAGCTGTGCATCCCTTGGGGCACCTCCAATTGCCCTGCGTTTGTTTGGCAGATCACCGAGTTGCCACGGTCTAAGTCCGAAAATACAATGGCTAGCACCAGCGTCTGGGACGCCGCGAAGAACAAAGAAAGACCGAATGTCCCTGCCCTCGATTTGGGAGGGCTTGTTGGTAAGGTGTGCCTCCCTCCTGCGCCAATAGCCCGTTCATGCAGGTTTGTATGGGTGGCGGGGGGGCAGGCAAGAGAAGGGACCTCCACGACAACCACAACAACGGCGGCGGACAGCCACACCACCCGCCGCAAGCACCAGCACCAGCCCAACACCCAACGCCCAGGGTGGGGGCCAGACCCACCACACAGGCACTTCACCCACACACAGCCACCGCCGCCCGCAAACAAGGCACGCGCGCAAACCTCAAAGGCAGGCCCCGGGGGCTCCGACTCGGCCCCGCCAATGGGTCGGCGGCCCTATCCAAGCGCTTCGGAGGTTACCCGAACTCGGCCCCGACAGGGAGCGGCCCTGGCTGGGTAGCCGTGGCCGCCATGCCTCACGGAGGCAGCATAGCGCACAACGCGGAGGCAGCATGGCACACAACGCAGTGCAGCACGCTAGAGCCGGCAAAGGCACACAATGAAACTCGCCAGCACACAACAGCACGCAGCACACAGTACAGCAGAGCAAAGCAAAGTAGTGTACCACAACAACAGCGGCGGACAGCCACACCACCCGCCGCGAGCACCAACACCAGTCCAACACCCAACACCCAGGGTGGGGGCCAGACCCACCACACGGGCACTTCACCCACACACAGCCACCGCCGCCCACAAACAAGGCACGCACGTGGAGCATCACCAAAGGCCCACGACCCCACACTCCAACGCCAACACGGCGCCCACCACACACGCAACAACCAAGGCCACACTTACACACAACATAGAAGGGATGCTGCCCTGGTGCACTCCCGGGAGCCATCACCATCTCGACCACACCGGGAGGAGAAGGCAACCCAAACCTAAGTAAGGGGGTTGTCCCTGCGGGGGGTTGGCAGCCCTACGCGGTTGTCCATTGGGCAGCAACCTAAAACATGTACTGCCCGCGAGTAGCTAAGTTCTGTCACCAGGGCCTAGTGCAGGGCCTTGGGCACACTTATGAGACACAGCGCCCAAACCATTGGTGGTCACTGCACACGACCAACCAAGGGGTACTCACACGAGTCCCTAGCTCCAAGGCGTGGACAGCCGGGAGTGAAGTCCTCAAACGGGGAGCCCCTCAGCAGCCCCGAAAGCAAAAGAGCAACAACGCATCAAATTCACCCCAAAACAACTCCAACAAACACCAGTGACAGGTCAGTTTGTAGATTTGGAGACATGTGCAAAAGTGCCCGGTGCCCCTGGTACCACCCAACTGAAAGTGGGACAACCCAACAGCCACAATGGGAGGCAGGGAGCGACATGCTGCCCCCCCGGCGCCGCACACCAGCAGCGGGGAGCATGCAAGGTGCCCACGCACTCCACAAGGGCGGGGGCTGCGCCCCTCGCGCCAGGAGGTGCCCGCCACGGGGGTGGCAACAGGGCCGTGACCAGCCAACCGCGCACAGGACAGTCCACGTCGTACGGAGATGTGAAATCCTCGTACGGGGGGGCAAGCGGGTGGGACAAGAGTGGGTGCGCGAAAGGGGCACCCAGGAGCGCCCATAGACAGGGGGAGGAGCACAGACACACAGAACGCGGGAGCCACACCAAGAGGGACAAGGGCGAGCATAGTAGACAAGGAGGAGGGGCACAGCAAGGCGGGAGAGGCAAACAGAACAGCGGCAACAAGGAACCAGAATGGAGGGGATGGGAGAGCGTGCGCATGGGACTGTGGGAGGCAGCGACAACAAAGGGGATGGCCTGGCCAGCCAGCCCCGCCGCCGCGACCGGGTGCCAGGGCAACCCCTGCTCAACCGGCATCAGGTGGGGGGTGTCTCCCACAGCCCAGATGGGCTGTTTGCGCAGCAGGGAGCCCATCAGGGGCAAACCAGCCGCAGGGGGGGGGGGGCGCAAAAAAATTCGCGGTATCACCGTTTTTTCGCCCCCCCCCCCTAGGGGGGTTCGGCCCGGAAAAAAAATATCCCACCCCTGTGAGTAAAAAAGTTTTGCAACCCCAATTATTTTCTAAAGAACACCACTAGTTGCTTTTTCATATTGTGTAGATGTAGCCTACAAAATGCTTTGAGGTCCCCAAACATTCCCCATTTTGCCAGTACAAATTAGGTAGCCCTACATATCCGTGTCGGCCCAAAGTTCAGCCACCACAAAGCGAGGGTGCTGGCCGTGGGGCCCCAAGAGTTTTGGCTTGGGGTAAAATTGGTCAAAATGACCTTCCAGTTTTTCTAGGAATAGTAGCAATAGCACAAGTAGGAAACTAGGTGTGGCATAGGTGAGGGTTCGGCAATAGCACAGGTAGCAAACTACATGTGGCATAGGTGAGGATTCAGGAACCCTCCTTTGCATGCCATACTGCTTCATATCGTTCCCCTCTTGCACGTTTTTTTCGACCCCAGTTGAATTGGCAACGTTTCAACTAGTTTTGTGCACAAGCAATGTTGAACCCCAATGTGGGCCTATTGGACATTGGTGGGGTGCAATGTAGTGGCGTTGTGAGCCCATTTAGCGTGCTGGACCTTCCTATTTTGGGTGCCACTACCTCATACAGGTCTTCTACAACGTTATTGACAACGGCATTGTCCTCAACATCTATGCCGGTCATGGGGTACACCCTCGTGGAGGCCATTTGTGTTGGTTGCTATTGGGGTAGAAACCACTTGGATCACACGAGGTTGCGGGGTGCGTGCTAGTTGCACCGGTACGTCATCCCAAGTCCCGAAGTTGTTGGATTTCACCTCCTTTGAAGACACGGAATTTTGATTCCTTGATATAAAGCCCCTCCTCCACCAACCGCACGCATTTGCTTTTTGATGAAGTACGAGGGTTTCTTGATTGGTGTGGCGAGCAGGAATGACCAATGGTTTTATGTTGATGTACAAGGATCTCCCTGGGCTCCAAGTGGTGGTGCACTCTGTACCGAGTTTTCCACTCTTGTGGAGCTTGTCGACGTTGTGCTACTTCCCGATGGTTTGGCACGGACTGCCACCTCACCCAATGAAGCCCAAGCGTGCCGAATTTGGACAGTTACGGTTAGGCCCAAAATTTTGTCAGGCACAGTTGCCAAGGGCGCACTCAGCGTTGCACTGTTCAAGACATCCGTCGGAAGCTTACTCAGGATTGTGCATTTATTACACCAATGCTACAATCTACACATATCATCGCCACTCCTGCTGATGTGCGTGAGGTGTTGCGCACCCTGGGCGAAGTACAAATGCAACCAGTTGTACCACCTATGTTGCAAGCACCCATGCCCCCAAGTATTTTTTCGGCTTCTTTTGCGCAAATAGTGCGGCTTGGCAACAATGTGCAAGAATACCAAAAGGCTTACAATGCTTCTACTAGTGACCATTGGTTTTGCTAGTGCGGGAAAAAGTTGTCCAGATCAGTGCGGCCAAGCAATAGCACGTTTGAGCAACACCGCAAGACCAGCCAACAACACTAAACGGTGGATGAATTGGCTACTAACTCCAATGTCCATTTCGCCGAGTATGCAACAATGTGGTCGGTTGCTGCCCACCATGGTTCCCTTTACCGACCCATCCCGCTTTGGGTAGTTCCCACTTGCAACCGCTTCACATCTGACGACATGGCTCAACAACGTAGGCAACTTGTGACTACATTTCGTGAAGTATTGAAGTTTGCACGCCCACGTGATGCCATGGCGTTGACAGCCACTAACGGTGATAGTCGCCGCAGCCGTGCCTTGGATGAGGGCTTGTACCAGGAACTTGCTCGGGCCCATGCACCCTTGGAAATGCCGTTGCCCTTCTACTCATTCTTCGTTGATGATCTTGGGATGGCGGCAAATTTTGATCCCATTCATGAGCTTGGCCGATTGCGCAATGCCATCTTGAGCCGCAGCATAAAGATGTATAGTGTTCACCTTAGCGCAGAAGCATTGCTATCTGTAGCCCATCATGTGGGCATTACGATTGGTGACAATTTGCTAGCCCCCGATGACAAGCAAAATTTCAAAACCATCAAAGACTTTTGGGCCACTTTGAAGACTGTTGCAGACGCAGCTGTGACTCATGCTGCCCTACTTGAGTATTTGAAGTTGCTGTTATGGGATTTGTACCTATTGGGTTCCCTAGTTGACATGTTTGTCCATGCCATCTTTGATGTAGCATTGGATGTTCAGGTGGCTCTGGGTCGACCGGTTCAAGCTGGTATTGGTTTCATGGCCATTTTCATTGAGTCGTATGGACATGCGTTGAACAAACCGTGGTACAAGCATGTGCAACGTACCGTGCAAAGCTTCCTTGTCACCGGACATCGCTTGCAAGACACGGAGGCATCATCGGGTATCCCACAACATATGTACATGGTCCTACCGGCAAGCCGGCGCCAGGAAGGGTTGTTCCGTGTTGTCCGTACTATTTGTATCGATCGCAATTGCACAGACCTTGAACTTGCAACCTGTTGTGATTCGGCTTGCATGATTGCTAGTGTGTATGTGAACCGGCTTGGATCTCCATTGTGTGAACCGTCTTGGATCTCCATTGTGTGAACCGGCTTGAAGCTCCATTGTGTGAACCGGCTTGGATCTATATTGTGTGAACTAGCTCGAACCTCCGTTGTGTGAACCGGCTTGGATCTCCATTGTGTGAACCGGCTTGGATCTCCATTATGTGAACCGGCTTGGATCTCCATTGTGTGAACCGGCTTGAAGCTTCATTGTGTGAACCGGCTTGGATCTATATTGTGTGAACCGGCTTGAACCTCCATTGTGTGAACCGGCTTGGATCTCCATTGTGTGAACCGGCTTGCATCTCCATTGTGTGAACCGGCTTGGATCTCCATTGTGTGAACCGGCTTGAAGCTCCATTGTGTGAACCGGCTTGAAGCTCCATTGTGTGAACCGTCTTGGATCTCCATTGTGTGAACCGGCTTGAAGCTCCATTGTGTGAACCGGCTTGAACATCGTTGTGTGAACTAGCTTGAAGCTCCGTTTTGTGAACCGGCTCGGATCTCCATTGTGTGAACCGGCTTGGATCTCCATTGTGTGAACCGGCTTGGATCTCCATTGTGTGAACCGGCTTGAAGCTCCATTGTGTGAACCGTCTTGGATCTCCATTGTGTGAACCGGCTTGAAGCTCCATTGTGTGAACCGGCTTGAACATCGTTGTGTGAACTAGCTTGAAGCTCCGTTTTGTGAACCGGCTCGGATCTCCATTGTGTGAACCGGCTTGGATCTCCATTGTGTGAACCGGCTTGAACATCATTGTGTGAACTAGCTTGAAGCTCCATTGTGTGAACCGGCTTGGATCTATATTGTGTGAACTAGCTTGAACCTCCGTTGTGTGAAACGGCTTGGATCTCCATTGTGTGAACCGGCTTGGATCTCCATTATGTGAACCGGCTTGGATCTCCATTGTGTGAACCGGCTTGAAGCTCCATTGTGTGAGCCGGCTTGGATCTATATTGTGTGAACCGGCTTGAACCTCCGTTGTGTGAACCGGCTTGGATCTCCATTGTGTGAACCGGCTTGGATCTCCATTGTGTGAACCGTCTTGGGTCTCCATTGTGTGAACCGGCTTGAAGCTCCATTGTGTGAACCGGCTTGAACATCATTGTGTGAACTAGCTTGAACCTCCGTTGTGTGAAACGGCTTGGATCTCCATTGTGTGAACCGGCTTGGATCTCCATTATGTGAACCGGCTTGGATCTCCATTGTGTGAACCGGCTTGAAGCTCCATTGTGTGAGCCGGCTTGGATCTATATTGTGTGAACCGGCTTGAACCTCCGTTGTGTGAACCGGCTTGGATCTCCATTGTGTGAACCGGCTTGGATCTCCATTGTGTGAACCGGCTTGGATCTCCATTGTGTGAACCGGCTTGGATCTCCATTGTGTGAACCGGCTTGAACATCATTGTGTGAACTAGCTTGAAGCTCCATTGTGTGAACCGGCTTGGATCTATATTGTGTGAACTAGCTTGAACCTCCGTTGTGTGAAACGGCTTGGATCTCCATTGTGTGAACCGGCTTGGATCTCCATTGTGTGAACCGGCTTGGATCTCCATTGTGTGAACCGGCTTGAAGCTCCATTGTGTGAACCGGCTTGGATCTATATTGTGTGAACCGGCTTGAACCTCCGTTGTGTGAACCGGCTTGGATCTCCATTGTGTGAACCGGCTTGGATCTCCATTGTGTGAAACGTCTTGGATCTCCATTGTGTGAACCGGCTTGAAGCTCCATTGTGTGAACCGGCTTGAACATCATTGTGTGAACCGGCTTGGATCTCCATTGTGTGAACCGGCTTGAAGCTCCATTGTGTGAACTAGCTTGAAGCTCCGTTGTGTGAACCGGCTTGGATCTTAATTGTGTGAACCGGCTTGGATCTCCATTGTGTGAACCAGCTTGAACATCATTGTGTGAACTAGCTTGAAGCTCCATTGTGCGAACCGGCTTGGATCTATGTTGTGTGAACTGGCTTGGATCTCCATTGTGTGAAACGGCTTGGATTTCCATTGTGTGAACCGGCTTGGATCCATATTGTGTGAACTAGCTTGAACCTCCGTTGTGTGAAACGGCTTGGATCTCCATTGTGTGAACCGGGTTGGATCTCCATTATGTGAACCGGCTTGGATCTCCATTGTGTGAACCGGCTTGAAGCTCCATTGTGTGAACCGGCTTGGATCTATATTGTGTGAACCGGCTTGAACATCGTTGTGTGAACTAGCTTGAACCTCCGTTGTGTGAACCGGCTTGGATCTCCGTTGTGTGAACCGGCTTGAACATCATTGTCAGAACCGGCTTGAACCTCCGTTGTGTGAACCGGCTTGAACATCATTGTGTGAACCGGCTTGGATCTGCATTGTGTGAACCGGCTTGGATCTCCATTGTGTGAACCGGCTTGAAGCTCCATTATGTGAACCGGCTTGGATCTCCATTGTGTGAACCGGCTTGAACATCATTGTGTGAACTAGCTTGAAGCTCCGTTGTGTGAACCGGCTTGGATCTCCATTGTGTGAACCGGCTTGGATCTCCATTGTGTGAACCAGCTTGAACATCATTGTGTGAACTAGGTTGAAGCTCCATTGTGTGAACCGGCTTGGATCTATGTTGTGTGAACCGGCTTGGATCTCCATTGTGTGAAACGGCTTGGATCTCCATTGTGTGAACCGGCTTGGATCCATATTGTGTGAACTAGCTTGAAGCTCCGTTGTGTGAACCGGCTTGGATCTCCATTGTGTGAACCGGGGTGGATCTCCATTATGTGAACCGGCTTGGATCTCCATTGTGTGAACCGGCTTGAAGCTTCATTGTGTGAACCGGCTTGGATCTATATTGTGTGAACCGGCTTGGATCTGCATTGTGTGAACCGGCTTGGATCTCCATTGTGTGAACCGGCTTGGATCTCCATTGTGTGAACCGGCTTGGATCTCCATTGTGTGAACCGGCTTGGATCTCCATTGTGTGAACCGGCTTGGATCTCCATTGTGTGAACCGGTTTGGATCTCCATTGTGTGAACCGGCTTGGATCTCCATTGTGTGAACCGGCTTGAAGCTCCATTGTGTGAACCGGCTTGAACATCATTGTGTGAACCGGCTTGGATCTCCGTTGTGTGAACCGGCTTGAACATCATTGTGTGAACTAGCTTGAAGCTCCGTTGTGTGAACCGGCTTGGATCTGCATTGTGTGAACCGGCTTGAACATCATTGTGTGAACTAGCTTGAAGCTCCATTGTGTGAACCGGCTTGAACATCATTGTGTGAACTAGCTTGAACCTCCGTTGTGTGAAACGGCTTGGATCTCCATTGTGTGAACCGGTTTGGATCTCCATTGTGTGAACCGGCTTGGATCTCCATTGTGTGAACCGGCTTGAAGCTCCATTGTGTGAACCGGCTTGAACATCATTGTGTGAACCGGCTTGGATCTCCGTTGTGTGAACCGGCTTGAACATCATTGTGTGAACCGGCTTGGATCTCCATTGTGTGAACCGGCTTGGATCTCCATTGTGTGAACCGGCTTGAACATCATTGTGTGAACTAGCTTGAAGCTCCATTGTGTGAACCGGCTTGAACATCATTGTGTGAACTAGCTTGAACCTCCGTTGTGTGAAACGGCTTGGATCTCCATTGTGTGAACCGGCTTGGATCTCCATCATGTGAACCGGCTTGGATCTCCATTGTGTGAACCGGCTTGGATCTCCATTGTGTGAACCGGCTTGGATCTATATTGTGTGAACCGGCTTGTACCTCCGTTGTGTGAACCGGCTTGGATCTCCATTGTGTGAACCGTATTGGATCTCCATTGTGTGAACCGGCTTGAAGCTCCATTGTGTGAACCGGCTTGAACATCATTGTGTGAACCGGCTTGGATCTCCATTGTGTGAACCGGCTTGAACATCATTGTGTGAACTAGCTTGAAGCTCCGTTGTGTGAACCGGCTTGGATCTCCATTGTGTGAACCGGCTTGGATCTCCATTGTGTGAACCAGCTTGAACATCATTGTGAGAACTAGCTTGAAGCTCCATTGTGTGAACCGGCTTGGATCTATGTTGTGTGAACCGGCTTGGATCTCCATTGTGTGAAACGGCTTGGATCTCCATTGTGTGAACCGGCTTGGATCCATATTGTGTGAATTAGCTTGAACCTCCGTTGTGTGAAACGGCTTGGATCTCCATTGTGTGAACCGGCTTCGATCTCCATTATGTGAACCGGCTTGGATCTCCATTGTGTGAACCGGCTTGAAGCTCCATTGTGTGAACCGGCTTGGATCTATATTGTGTGAACTAGCTTGAACCTCCATTGTGTGAACCGGCTTGGATCTCCATTGTGTGAACCGGCTTGGATCTCCATTGTGTGAACCAACTTGAAGCTCCATTGTGTGAACCGGCTTGAACATCATTGTGTGAACCGGCTTGGATCTCCATTGTGTGAACCGGCTTGAACATCATTGTGTGAACTAGCTTGAAGCTCCGTTGTGTGAACCGGCTTGGATCTCCATTGTGTGAACCGGCTTGGATCTCCATTGTGTGAACCGGCTTGAACATCATTGTGTGAACCGGCTTGGATCTCCATTGTGTGAACCGGCTTGGATCTATGTTGTGTGAACCGGCTTGGATCTCCATTGTGTGAACCGGCTTGAAGCTCCATTGTGTGAACCGGCTTGAACATCATTGTGTGAACCGGCTTGGATCTCCATTGTGTGAACCGGCTTGAATAGCATTGTGTGAACCGGCTTGGATCTCCATTGTGTGAACCGACTTGGATCTCCATTGTGTGAACCGGCTTGGATCTCCATTGTGTGAACCAGCTTGAACATCATTGTGAGAACTAGCTTGAAGCTCCATTGTGTGAACCGGCTTGGATCTATGTTGTGTGAACCGGCTTGGATCTCCATTGTGTGAAACGGCTTGGATCTCCATTGTGTGAACCGGCTCGGATCTATATTGTGTGAACTAGCTTAAACCTCCGTTGTGTGAAACGGCTTGGATCTCCATTGTGTGAACCGGCTTGGATCTCCATTATGTGAACCGGCTTGGATCTCCATTGTGTGAACCGGCTTGGATCTCCATCGTGTGAACCGGCTTGAAGCTCCATTGTGTGAACCGGCTTGAACATCATTGTGTGAACCGGCTTGGATCTCCATTGTGTGAACCGGCTTGAACATCATTGTGTGAACTAGCTTGAAGCTCCGTTGTGTGAACCAGCTTGGATCTCCGTTGTGTGAACCGGCTTGGATCTCCATTGTGTGAACCGGCTTGAACATCATTGTGTGAACCGGCTTGAAGCTCCATTGTGTGAACCGGCTTGGATCTATGTTGTGTGAACCGGCTTGGATCTCCATTGTGTGAAACGGCTTGGATCTCCATTGTGTGAACCGGCTTGGATCTATATTGTGTGAACTAGCTTGAACCTCCGTTGTGTGAAACCGCTTGGATCTCCATTGTGTGAACCGGCTTGGATCTCCATTATGTGAACCGGCTTGGATCTCCATTGTGTGAACCGGCTTGAAGCTCCATTGTGTGAACTAGCTTGGATCTCCATTGTGTGAACCAGCTTGGATCTCCATTATGTGAACCGTCTTGGATCTGCATTGTGTGAACCGGCTTGGATCTCCATTATGTGAACCGGCTTGGATCTCCATTGTGTGAACCAGCTTGGATCTTCATTGTGTGAACCGTCTTGGATCTCCATTGTGTGAACCGGCTTGAAGCTCCATTGTGTGAACCGGCTTGAACATCATTGTGTGAACCGGCTTGGATCTCCATTGTGTGAACCGGCTTGAACATCATTGTGTGAACTAGCTTGAAGCTCCGTTGTGTGAACCAGCTTGGATCTCCGTTGTGTGAACCGGCTTGGATCTCCATTGTGTGAACCGGCTTGAACATCATTGTGTGAACCGGCTTGAAGCTCCATTGTGTGAACCGGCTTGGATCTATGTTGTGTGAACCGGCTTGGATCTCCATTGTGTGAAACGGCTTGGATCTCCATTATGTGAACCGGCTTGGATCTATATTGTGTGAACCAACTTGAACCTCCGTTGTGTGAAACGGCTTGGATCTCCATTGTGTGAACCGGCTTGGATCTCCATTATGTGAACCGGCTTGAATCTCCATTGTGTGAACCGGCTTGAAGCTCCATTGTGTGAACCGGCTTGGATCTATATTGTGTGACCTAGCTTGAACCTCCGTTGTGTGAACCGGCTTGGATCTCCATTGTGTGAACCGGCTTGGATCTCCATTGTGTGAACCGGCTTGGATCTCCATTGTGTGAACCGGCTTGAAGCTCCATTGTGTGAACCGGCTTGAACATCATTGTGTGAACCGGCTTGGATCTCCATTGTGTGAACCGGCTTGAACATCATTGTGTGAACTAGCTTGAAGCTGCGTTGTGTGAACCGGCTTGGATCTCCATTGTGTGAACCGGCTTGGGTCTCCATTGTGTGAACCGGCTTGAACATCATTGAGTGAACTAGCTTGAAGCTCCATTGTGTGAACCGGCTTGGATCTCCATTGTGTGAACCGGCTTGGATCTCCATTGTGTGAACCGGCTTGGATCTCCATTGTGTGAACCGGCTTGGATCTCCATTGTGTGAACCGGCTTGAAGCTCCATTGTGTGGACCGGCTTGGATCTATATTGTGTGAACCGGCTTGGATCTCCGTTGTGAGAAACGGCTTGGATCTCCATTGTGTGAACCAGCTTGGATCTCCATTGTGTGAACCGGCTTGGATCTCCATTGTGTGAACCGGCTTGGATCTCCATTGTGTGAACCGGCGTGAACATCATTGTGTGAACCGGCTTGGATCTCCATTGTGTGAACTAGCTTGAACCTCCGTTGTGTGAAACAGCTTGGATCTCCATTGTGTGAACCGGGTTGGATCTCCATTATGTGAACCGGCTTGGATCTCCATTGTGTGAACCGGCTTGAAGCTCCATTGTGTGAGCGGGCTTGGATCTATATTGTGTGAACTAGCTTGAACCTCCGTTGTGTGAACCGGCTTGGATCTCCATTGTGCGAACCGGCTTGGATCTCCATTGTGTGAACCGGCTTGGATCTCCATTGTGTGAACCGGCTTGAAGCTCCATTGTGTGAACCGGCTTGAACATCATTGTGTGAACCGGCTTGGATCTCCATTGTGTGAACCGGCTTGAACATCATTGTGTGAACTAGCTTGAAGCTCCGTTGTGTGAACCGGCTTGGATCTCCATTGTGTGAACCGGCTTGGATCTCCATTGTGTGAACCGGCTTGAACATCATTATGTGAACCGGCTTGAAGCTCCATTGTGTGAACCGGCTTGGATCTATGTTGTGTGAACTGGCTTGGATCTCCATTGTGTGAACCGGCTTGAAGCTCCATTGTGTGGACCGGCTTGGATCTCCATTGTGTGAACCGGCTTGGATCTCCATTGTGTGAACCGGCTTGGATCTATATTGTGTGAACTAGCTTGAACCTCCGGTGTGTGAAACAGCTTGAAGCTCCATTGTGTGAACCGGCTTGGATCTCCATTGTGTGAACCGGCTTGGATCTCCATTATGTGAACCGGCTTGGATCTCCATTGTGTGAACCGGCTTGGATCTCCATTGAATGAACCGTCTTGGATCTCCATTGTGTGAACCGGCTTGGATCTCCATTGTGTGAACCGGCTTGAACATCATTGTGTGAACCGGCTTGGATCTCCATTGTGTGAACCGGCTTGAACATCATTGTGTGAACTAGCTTGAAGCTCCGTTGTGTGAAGCAGCTTGGATCTCCGTTGTGTGAACCGGCTTGGATCTCCATTGTGTGAACCGGCTTGAACATCATTGTGTGAACCGGCTTGAAGCTCCATTGTGTGAACCGGCTTGGATCTATGTTGGTGAACCGGCTTGGATCTCCATTGTGTGAAACGGCTTGGATCTCCATTGTGTGAACCGGCTTGGATCTCCATTGTGTGAACTAGCTTGAACCACCGTTGTGTGAAACGGCTTGGATCTCCATTGTGTGAACTGGCTTGGATCTCCATTGTGTGAACCGGCTTGAAGCTCCATTGTGTGAACCGGCTTGGATCTATATTGTGTGAACCGGCTTGGATCTCCATTGTGTGAACCGGCTTGAACATCATTGTGTGAACCGGCTTGGATCTATATTGTGTGAACCGGCTTGGATCTCCGTTGGGTGAACCGGCTTGGATCTCCATTGTGTGAACCGGCTTGGATCTCCATTGTGTGAACCGGCTTGGATCTCCATTGTGTGAACCGGCTTGAAGCTCCATTGTGTGAACCGGCTTGGATCTCCATTGTGTGAACCGGCTTGGATCTCCATTGTGTGAACCGGCTTGAATATCATTGTGTGAACCGGCTTGAACATCATTGTGTGAACGGGCTTGGATCTATATTGTGTGAACCGGCTTGGATCTCCGTTGGGTGAACCGGCTTGGATCTCCATTGTGTGAACCGGCTTGGATCTCCATTGTGTGAACCGGCTTGGATCTCCATTGTGTGAACCGGCTTGAAGCTCCATTGTGTGAACCGGCTTGAACATCATTGTGTGAACCGGCTTGGATCTCCATTGTGTGAACCGGCTTGAACATCATTGTGTGAACTAGCTTGAAGCTCCGTTGTGTGAACCGGCTTGGATCTCCATTGTGTGAACCGGCTTGGATCTCCATTGTGTGAACCGGCTTGGATCTCCATTGTGTGAACTAGCTTGAAGCTCCATTGTGTGAACGGGCTTGGATGTCCATTGTGTGAACCGGCTTGGATCTCCATTGTGTGAACCGGCTTGGATCTCCATTGTGTGAACCGGCTTGGATCTCCATTGTGTGAACCGGCTTGAAGCTCCATTGTGTGAACCGTCTTGGATCTCCATTGTGTGAACCGGCTTGGATCTCCATTGTGTGAACCGGCTTGGATCTCCATTGTGTGAACCGGCTTGGATCTCCGTTGTGTGAACCGGCTTGGATCTCCATTGTGTGAACCAGCTTGGATCTCCGTTGTGTGAACCGGCTTGGATCTCCGTTGTGTGAACCGGCTTGGATCTCCATTGTGTGAACCGGCTTGGATCTCCGTTGTGTGAACCGGCTTGGATCTCCATTGTGTGAACCAGCTTGGATCTCCATTGTTTGAACCGGCTTGGATCTCCATTGTGTGAACCGGCTTGGATCTCCATTGTGTGAACCGGCTTGAACATCATTGTTTGAACCGGCTTGGATCTCCATTGTGTGAACCGGCTTGAACATCATTGTGTGAACTAGCTTGAAGCTCCGTTGTGTGAACCGGCTTGGATCTCCATTGTGTGAACCGGCTTGGATCTCCATTGTGTGAACCGGCTTGGATCTCCATTGTGTGAACCGGCTTGAACATCATTGTGTGAACTAGCTTGAAGCTCCATTGTGTGAACCGGCTTGGATCTATGTTGTGTGAACCGGCTTGGATCTCCATTATGTGAACCGGCTTGGATCTCCATTGTGTGAACCGGCTTGGATCTCCATTGTGTGAACCGGCTTGGATCTCCATTATGTGAACCGTCTTGGATCTCCATTGTGTGAACCGGCTTGGATCTCCATTGTGCGAACCGGCTTGGATCTCCATTGTGTGAACCGGCTTGGATCTCCATTGTGTGAACCGGCTTGAAGCTCCATTGTGTGAACCGGCTTGAACATCATTGTGTGAACCGGCTTGGATCTCCATTGTGTGAACCGGCTTGAACATCATTGTGTGAACTAGCTTGAAGCTCCGTTGTGTGAACCGGCTTGGATCTCCATTGTGTGAACCGGCTTGGATCTCCATTGTGTGAACCGGCTTGAACATCATTTTCTGTGAACCGGCTTGAAGCTCCATTGTGTGAACCGGCTTGGATCTATGTTGTGTGAACCGGCTTGGATCTCCATTGTGTGAAACGGCTTGGATCTCCATTGTGTGAACCGGCTTGGATCTATATTGTGTGAACTAGCTTGAACCTCCGTTGTGTGAAACAGCTTGGATCTCCATTGTGTGAACCGTTTTGGATCTCCATTGTGTGAACCGGCTTGGATCTCCATTGTGTGAACCGGCTTGAACATCATTGTGTGAACCGGCTCGGATCTCCATAAACGGCTTGAATAGCATTGTGTGAACTAGCTTGAAGCTCCGTTGTGTGAAGCAGCTTGGATCTCCGTTGTGTGAACCGGCTTGGATCTCCATTGTGTGAACCGGCTTGAACATCATTGTGTGAACCGGCTTGAAGCTCCATTGTGTGAAACGGCTTGGATCTCCATTGTGTGAACCGGCTTGGATCTCCATTGTGTGAACCGGCTTGGATCTCCATTGTGTGAACCGGCTTGAACATCATTGTGTGAACCGGCTTGGATCTATATTGTGTGAACCAGCTTGGATCTCCGTTGGGTGAACCGGCTTGGATCTCCATTGTGTGAACCGGCTTGGATCTCCATTGTGTGAACCGGCTTGGATCTCCATTGTGTGAACCGGCTTGGATCTCCACTGTGTGAACCGGCTTGAACATCATTGTGTGAACCGGCTTGGATCTCCATTGTGTGAACCGGCTTGAACATCATTGTGTGAACTAGCTTGAAGCTGCGTTGTGTGAACCGGCTTGGATCTCCATTGTGTGAACCGGCTTGGATCTCCATTGTGTGAACCGGCTTGAACATCATTGAGTGAACTAGCTTGAAGCTCCATTGTGTGAACGGGCTTGGATCTCCATTGTGTGAACCGGCTTGGATCTCCATTGTGTGAAACGGCTTGGATCTCCATTGTGTGAACCGGCTTGGATCTCCATTGTGTGAACCGGCTTGAAGCTCCATTGTGTGAACCGGCTTGGATCTCCATTGTGTGAACCGGCTTGGATCTCCATTGTGTGAACCGGCTTGGATCTCCATTGTGTGAACCGGCTTGAAGCTCCATTGTGTGAACCGGCTTGGTTCTCCATTGTGTGAACCAGCTTGGATCTCCGTTGTGTGAACCGGCTTGGATCTCCGCTGTGTGAACCGGCTTGGATCTCCATTGTGTGAACCGGCTTGGATCTCCGTTGTGTGAACCGACTTGGATCTCCATTGTGTGAATCAGCTTGGATCTCCATTGTGTGAACCGGCTTGGATCTCCATTGTGTGAACCGGCTTGGATCTCCATTGTGTGAACCGGCTTGAACATCATTGTGTGAACCGGCTTGGATCTCCATTGTGTGAACCGGCTTGAACATCATTGTGTGAACTAGCTTGAAGTTCCGTCGTGTGAACCGGCTTGGATCTCCATTGTGTGAACCGGCTTGGATCTCCATTGTGTGAACCGGCTTGAACATCATTGTGTGAACTAGCTTGAAGCTCCATTGTGTGAACCGGCTTGGATCTATGTTGTGTGAACCGGCTTGGATCTCCATTGCGTGAAACGTCTTGGATCTCCATTGTGTGAACCGGCTTGGATCTCCATTGTGTGAACCGGCTTGGATCTCCATTGTGTGAACCGGCTTGAACATCATTGTGTGAACTAGCTTGAACCTCCGTTGTGTGAACCGGCTTGGAGCTCCATTGTGTGAACCGGCTTGGATCTCCATTGTGTGAACCGGCTTGGATCTCCATTGTGTGAACCGTCCTGGATCTCCATTGTGTGAACCGGCTTGGATCTCCATTATGTGAACCGGCTTGGATCTCCATTGTGTGAACCGGCTTGGAGCTGCGTAGTGTGAAGTGGCTTGGATCTATATTGTGTGAACTAGCTTGAACCTCCGTTGTGTGAACCGGCTTGGATCTCCATTGTGTGACCCGGCTTGGATCTCCATTATGTGAACCGGCTTGGATGTGCATTGTGTGAACCTGCTTGGATCTACATTGTGTGAACCGGCTTTGGATGTCCATTGTGTGAACCGGCTTGGATCTCCATTGTGTGAACCGGCTTGGATCTCCATTATGTGAACCGGCTTGGATCTCCATTGTGTGAACCGGCTTGGATCTCCATTGTGTGAACCGGCTTGGATCTCCATTGTGTGAACCGGCTTGGATCTCCATTGTGTGAACCGGCTTGGATCTCCATTGTGTGAACCGGCTTGAAGCTCCATTGTGTGAACCGGCTTGAAGCTCCATTGTGTGAACGGGCTTGGATCTCCATTATGTGAACCGGCTTGAACATCATTGTGTGAACTAGCTTGAAGCTCCGTTGTGTGAACCAGCTTGGATCTCCATGGTGTGAACCAGCTTGGATCTCCATTGTGTGAACCGGCTTGAACATCATTGTGTGAACTAGCGTGAAGCTCCATTGTGTGAACCGGCTTGGATCTATATTGTGTGGACTAACTTGAACCTCCGTTGTGTGAAACGGCTTGGATCTCCATTGTGTGAACCGGCTTCGATCTCCATTATGTGAACCGGCTTGGATCTCCATTGTGTGAACCGGCTTGAAGCTCCATTGTGTGAACCGGCTTGGATCTATATTGTGTGAACTAGCTTGAACCTTCGTTGTGTGAACCGGCCTGGGTCTCCATTGTTTGAACCGGCTTGGATCTCCATTGTGTGAACCGGCTTGAAGCTCCATTGTGTGAACTAGCTTGAACATCATTGTGTGAACCGGCTTGGATCTCCATTGTTTGAACCGGCTTGAACATCATTGTGTGAACTAGCTTGAAGCTCCGTTGTGTGAACCGGCTTGGATCTCCATTGTGTGAACCGGCTTGGATCTCCATTCTGTGCACCGGCTTGAACATCATTGTGTGAACTACCTTGAAGCTCCATTGTGTGAACCGGCTTGGATCTATGTTGTGTGAACCAGCTTGGATCTCCATTTTGTGAAACGGCTTGGATCTCCATTGTGTGAACCGGCTTGGATCTCCATTGTGTGAACCGGCTTGGATCTATGTTGTGTGAACCGGCTTGGATCTATATTGTGTGAACCGGCTTGAAGCTCCATTGTGTGAACCGGCTTGAACATCATTGTGTGAACCGCCTTGGATCTCCATTGTGTGAACCGGCTTGGATATCCGTTGTGTGAACCGGCTTGAACATCATTGTGTGAACTAGCTTGAACCTCCGTCATGTGAACCGGCTTGGATCTCCATTATGTGAACCATCTTGGATCTCCATTGTGTGAACCGGCTTGGATCTCCATTGTGTGAACCGGCTTGAACATCATTGTGTGAACTAGCGTGAAGCTCCATTGTGTGAACCGGCTTGGATCTCCATTGTGTGAACCGGCTTGGATCTATATTGTGTGAACCGGCTTGAACCTCCGTTGTGTGAACCGGCTTGGATCTCCATTGTGTGAACCGGCTTGGATCTCCATTGTGTGAACCGGCTTGGATCTCCATTGTGTGAACCGGCTTGAAGCTCCATTGTGTGAACCGGCTTGAATATCATTGTGTGAACTGGCTTGGATCTCCATTGTGTGAACCGGCTTGACCATCATTGTGTGAACTAGCTTGAACCTCCGTTGTGTGAACCGGCTTGGATCTCCATTATGTGAACCGGCTTGGATCTCCATTATGTGAACCGGCTTGGAGCTGCGTTGCGTGAACTGGCTTGGATGTGCATTGTGTGAACCTGCTTGGATCTACATTGTGTGAACCGGCTTTGGATGTCCATTGTGTGAACCGGCTTGGATCTCCATTGTGTGAACCGCCTTGGATCTCCATTATGTGAACCGGCTTGGATCTCCATTGTGTGAACCGGCTTGGATCTCCATTGTGTGAACCGGCTTGGATCTCCATTGTGTGAACCGGCTTGGATCTCCATTGTGTGAACCGGCTTGGATCTCCATTGTGTGAACCGGCTTGAAGCTCCATTGTGTGAACCGACTTGAAGCTCCATTGTGTGAACGGGCTTGGATCTCCATTATGTGAACCGGCTTGAACATCATTGTGTGAACTAGCTTGAAGCTCCGTTGTGTGAACCAGCTTGGATCTCCATTGTGTGAACCGGCTTGGATCTCCATTGTGTGAACCGGCTTGAACATCATTGTGTGAACTAGCGTGAAGCTCCATTGTGTGAACCGGCTTGGATCTATATTGTGTGGACTAACTTGAACCTCCGTTGTGTGAAACCGCTTGGATCTCCATTGTGTGAACCGGCTTCGATCTCCATTATGTGAACCGGCTTGGATCTCCATTGTGTGAATCGGCTTGAAGCTCCATTGTGTGAACCGGCTTGGATCTATATTGTGTGAACTAGCTTGACCCTCCGTTGTGTGAACCGGCTTGGATCTCCATTGTGTGAACCGGTTTGGATCTCCATTGTGTGAACCGGCTTGGATCTCCATTGTGTGAACCGACTTGAAGCTCCATTGTGTGAACTAGCTTGAACATCATTGTGTGAACCGGCTTGGATCTCCATTGTTTGAACCGGCTTGAACATCATTGTGTGAACTAGCTTGAAGCTCCGTTGTGTGAACCGGCTTGGATCTGCATTGTGTGAACCGGCTTGGATCTCCATTCTGTGAACCGGCTTGAACATCATTGTGTGAACTACCTTGAAGCTCCATTGTGTGAACCGGCTTGGATCTATGTTGTGTGAACCAGCTTGGATCTCCATTTTGTGAAACGGCTTGGATCTCCATTGTGTGAACCGGCTTGGATCTCCATTGTGTGCACCGGCTTGGATCTATGTTGTGTGAACCGGCTTGGATCTCCATTGTGTGAACCGTCTTGGATCTCCATTATGTGAACTGGCTTGAAGCTCCATTGTGTGAACCGGCTTGAACATCATTGTGTGAACCGCCTTGGATCTCCATTCTGTGAACCGGCTTGGATATCCGTTGTGTGAACCGGCTTGAACATCATTGTGTGAACTAGCTTGAACCTCCGTCGTGTGAACCGGCCTGGATCTCCATTATGTGAACCGGCTTGGATCTCCATTGTGTGAACCGGCTTGGATCTGCATTGTGTGAACCGGCTTGGATCTCCATTGTGTGAACCGTCTTGGATCTCCATTGTGTGAACCGGCTTGAAGCTCCATTGTGTGAACCGGCTTGAACATCATTGTGTGAACCGGCTTGGGTCTCCATTGCGTGAACCGGCTTGAACATCATTGTCAGAACCGGCTTGAACCTCCGTTGTGTGAACCAGCTTGGATCTTCATTGTGTGAACCGGCTTGGATCTCCATTCTGTGAACCGGCTTGGATCTATATTGTGTGAACCGGGTTGAACCTCCGTTGTGTGAACCGGCTTGGATCTCCATTGTGTGAACCGGCTTGGATCTCCATTGTGTGAACCGGCTTGGATCTCCATTGTGTGAACCGGCTTGAAGCTCCATTGTGTGAACCGGCTTGAATATCATTGTGTGAACCGGCTTGGATCTCCATTGTGTGAACCGGCTTGAACATCATTGTGTGAACTAGCTTGAAGCTCCGTTGTGTGAACCGGCTTGGATCTCCGTTGTGTGAACCGGCTTGGATCTCCATTATGTGAACCGGCTTGGATCTCCATTATGTGAACCGGCTTGGAGCTGCGTTGCGTGAACTGGCTTGGATGTGCATTGTGTGAACCTGCTTGGATCTACATTGTGTGAACCGGCTTTGGATGTCCATTGTGTGAACCGGCTTGGATCTCCATTGTGTGAACCGCCTTGGATCTCCATTATGTGAACCGGCTTGGATCTCCATTGTGTGAACCGGCTTGGATCTCCATTGTGTGAACCGGCTTGGATCTCCATTGTGTGAACCGGCTTGGATCTCCATTGTGTGAACCGGCTTGGATCTCCATTGTGTGAACCGGCTTGAAGCTCCATTGTGTGAACCGACTTGAAGCTCCATTGTGTGAACGGGCTTGGATCTCCATTATGTGAACCGGCTTGAACATCATTGTGTGAACTAGCTTGAAGCTCCGTTGTGTGAACCAGCTTGGATCTCCATTGTGTGAACCGGCTTGGATCTCCATTGTGTGAACCGGCTTGAACATCATTGTGTGAACTAGCGTGAAGCTCCATTGTGTGAACCGGCTTGGATCTATATTGTGTGGACTAACTTGAACCTCCGTTGTGTGAAACCGCTTGGATCTCCATTGTGTGAACCGGCTTCGATCTCCATTATGTGAACCGGCTTGGATCTCCATTGTGTGAATCGGCTTGAAGCTCCATTGTGTGAACCGGCTTGGATCTATATTGTGTGAACTAGCTTGACCCTCCGTTGTGAGAACCGGCTTGGATCTCCATTGTGTGAACCGGTTTGGATCTCCATTGTGTGAACCGGCTTGGATCTCCATTGTGTGAACCGACTTGAAGCTCCATTGTGTGAACTAGCTTGAACATCATTGTGTGAACCGGCTTGGATCTCCATTGTTTGAACCGGCTTGAACATCATTGTGTGAACTAGCTTGAAGCTCCGTTGTGTGAACCGGCTTGGATCTGCATTGTGTGAACCGGCTTGGATCTCCATTCTGTGAACCGGCTTGAACATCATTGTGTGAACTACCTTGAAGCTCCATTGTGTGAACCGGCTTGGATCTATGTTGTGTGAACCAGCTTGGATCTCCATTTTGTGAAACGGCTTGGATCTCCATTGTGTGAACCGGCTTGAAGCTCCATTGTGTGAACCGGCTTGGATCTATATTGTGTGAACTAGCTTGACCCTCCGTTGTGTGAACCGGCTTGGATCTCCATTGTGTGAACCGGCTTGGATCTCCATTGTGTGAACCGGCTTGGATCTCCATTGTGTGAACCGACTTGAAGCTCCATTGTGTGAACTAGCTTGAACATCATTGTGTGAACCGGCTTGGATCTCCATTGTTTGAACCGGCTTGAACATCATTGTGTGAACTAGCTTGAAGCTCCGTTGTGTGAACCGGCTTGGATCTCCATTGTGTGAACCGGCTTGGATCTCCATTCTGTGAACCGGCTTGAACATCATTGTGTGAACTACCTTGAAGCTCCATTGTGTGAACCGGCTTGGATCTATGTTGTGTGAACCAGCTTGGATCTCCATTTTGTGAAACGGCTTGGATCTCCATTGTGTGAACCGGCTTGAACATCATTGTGTGAACTAGCTTGAAGCTCCGTTGTGTGAACCGGCTTGGATCTGCATTGTGTGAACCGGCTTGGATCTCCATTCTGTGAACCGGCTTGAACATCATTGTGTGAACTACCTTGAAGCTCCATTGTGTGAACCGGCTTGGATCTATGTTGTGTGAACCAGCTTGGATCTCCATTTTGTGAAACGGCTTGGATCTCCATTGTGTGAACCGGCTTGAAGCTCCATTGTGTGAACCGGCTTGGATCTATATTGTGTGAACTAGCTTGACCCTCCGTTGTGTGAACCGGCTTGGATCTCCATTGTGTGAACCGGCTTGGATCTCCATTGTGTGAACCGGCTTGGATCTCCATTGTGTGAACCGACTTGAAGCTCCATTGTGTGAACTAGCTTGAACATCATTGTGTGAACCGGCTTGGATCTCCATTGTTTGAACCGGCTTGAACATCATTGTGTGAACTAGCTTGAAGCTCCGTTGTGTGAACCGGCTTGGATCTCCATTGTGTGAACCGGCTTGGATCTCCATTCTGTGAACCGGCTTGAACATCATTGTGTGAACTACCTTGAAGCTCCATTGTGTGAACCGGCTTGGATCTATGTTGTGTGAACCAGCTTGGATCTCCATTTTGTGAAACGGCTTGGATCTCCATTGTGTGAACCGGCTTGGATCTCCATTGTGTGCACCGGCTTGGATCTATGTTGTGTGAACCGGCTTGGATCTCCATTGTGTGAACCGTCTTGGATCTCCATTATGTGAACTGGCTTGAAGCTCCATTGTGTGAACCGGCTTGAACATCATTGTGTGAACCGCCTTGGATCTCCATTGTGTGAACCGGCTTGGATATCCGTTGTGTGAACCGGCTTGAACATCATTGTGTGAACTAGCTTGAACCTCCGTCGTGTGAACCGGCCTGGATCTCCATTATGTGAACCGGCTTGGATCTCCATTGTGTGAACCGGCTTGGATCTGCATTGTGTGAACCGGCTTGGATCTCCATTGTGTGAACCGTCTTGGAACTCCATTGTGTGAACCGGCTTGAAGCTCCATTGTGTGAACCGGCTTGAACATCATTGTGTGAACCGGCTTGGGTCTCCATTGCGTGAACCGGCTTGAACATCATTGTCAGAACCGGCTTGAACCTCCGTTGTGTGAACCAGCTTGGATCTTCATTGTGTGAACCGGCTTGGATCTCCATTATGTGAACCGGCTTGGATCTATATTGTGTGAACCGGGTTGAACCTCCGTTGTGTGAACCGGCTTGGATCTCCATTGTGTGAACCGGCTTGGATCTCCATTGTGTGAACCGGCTTGGATCTCCATTGTGTGAACCGGCTTGAAGCTCCATTGTGTGAACCAGCTTGAATATCATTGTGTGAACCGGCTTGGATCTCCATTGTGTGAACCGGCTTGAACATCATTGTGTGAACTAGCTTGAACATCATTGTGTGAACCGGCTTGGATCTCCATTGTGTGAACCGGCTTGAACATCATTGTGTGAACTAGCTTGAAGCTCCGTTGTGTGAACCGGCTTGGATCTCCATTGTGTGAACCGGCTTGGATCTCCATTGTGTGAACCGGCTTGAACATCATTGTGTGAACTAGCATGAAGCTCCATTGTGTGAACCGGCTTGGATCTATATTGTGTGAACTAAGTTGAACCTCCGTTGTGTGAAACGGCTTGGATCTCCATTGTGTGAACCGGCTTGGATCTCCATTATGTGAACCGGCTTGGATCTCCATTGTGTGAACCGGCTTGAAGCTCCATTGTGTGAACCGGCTTGGATCTCCATTATGTGAACTAGCTTGAACCTCTGTTGTGTGAACCGGCTTGGATCTCCATTGTGTGAACCGGCTTGGATCTCCATTGTGTGAACCGACTTGAAGCTCCATTGTGTGAACCGGCTTGAATATCATTGTGTGAACCGGCTTGCATCTCCATTGTGTGAACCGGCTTGAACATCATTGTGTGAACTAGCTTGAAGCTCCGTTGTGTGAACCGGCTTGGATCTGCATTGTGTGAACCGTCTTGGATCTCCATTGTGTGAACCGGCTTGAACATCATTATGTGAACTACCTTGAAGCTCCATTGTGTGAACCGGCTTGGATATCCATTGTGTGAACCGGCTTGGATCTCCATTGTGTGAAACGGCTTGGATCTCCATTGTGTGAACCGGCTTGGATCTCCATTGTGTGAACCGGCTTGGATCTCCATTGTGTGAACCGGCTTGAACATCATTGTGTGAACTAGCTTGAACCTCCGTTGTGTGAACCGGCTTGGATCTCCATTGTGTGAACCGTCCTGGATCTCCATTGTGTGAATCGGCTTGAACATCATTGTGTGAACTACCTTGAAGCTCCATTGTGTGAACCGTCTTGGATCTATGTTGTGTGAACTGGCTTGGATCTCCATTGTGTGAACCGGCTTGGATATGCATTGTGTGAACCGGCTTGGATCTCCATTATGTGAACCGGCTTGGATCTCCATTGTGTGAACCGGCTTGGTTCTCCATTGTGTGAACCGGCTTGGATCTATATTGTGTGAACTAGCTTAAATTTCCGTTGTGTGAACCGGCTTGGATCTCCATTGTGTGAACCGGCTTGGATCTCCATTGTGTGAACCGTTTTGGATCTCCATTGTGTGAACCGGCTTGAAGCTCCATTGTGTGAACGGGCTTGGATCTCCATTATGTGAACCGGCTTGAACATCATGGTGTGAACTAGCTTGAAGCTCCGTTGTGTGAACCAGCTTGGATCTCCATTGTGTGAACCGGCTTGGATCTCCATTGTGTGAACCGGCTTGAACATCATTGTGTGAACCAGCGTGAAGCTCCATTGTGTGAACCGGCTTGGATCTATATTGTGTGAACCAACTTGAACCTCCGTTGTGTGAAACGGCTTGGATCTCCATTGTGTGAACCGCCTTGGATCTCCATTATGTGAACCGGCTTGGATCTCCATTGTGTGAACCGGCTTGGATCTCCATTGTGTGAACCGGCCTGGATCTATATTGTGTGAAGTAGCTTAAATTTCCGTTGTGTGAACCGTCTTGGATCTCCATTGTGTGAACCGGCTTGGATCTCCATTGTGTGAACCGGCTTGGATCTCCATTGTGTGAACCGGCTTGAAGCTCCGTTGTGTGAACCGGCTTGAACATCATTGTGTGAACCGGCTTGGATCTCCATTGTGTGAACCGGCTTGAACATCATTGTGTGAACTAGCTTGAAGCTCCATTGTGTGAAACGGCTTGGATCTCCATTGTGTGAACCGGCTTGGATCTCCATTGTGTGAACCAGCTTGAACATCATTGTGTGAACTAGCTTGAAGCTCCATTCTATGAGCCGGCTTGGATCTATGTTGTGTGAACCGGCTTGGATCTCCATTGTGTGAAACGGCTTGGATCTCCATTGTGTGAACTAGCTTGGATCTCCATTGTGTGAACCAGCTTGAACATCATTGTGTGAACTAGCTTGAACCTCCGTTGTGTGAACCGGCTTGGATCTCCATTATGTGAACCGGCTTGGATCTCAATTGTGTGAACCGGCTTGGATCTGCATTGTGTGAACCGGCTTGGATCTCCATTGTGTGAACCGGCTTGGATCTCCATTATGTGAACCGGCTTGGATCTCCATTGTGTGAACCGGCTTGAAGCTCCATTGTGTGAACCGGCTTGGATCTATATTGTGTGAACTAGCTTGAACCTCCGTTGTGTGAACCGGCTTGGATCTCCATTGTGTGAACCAGCTTGGATCTCCATTGTGTGAACCGGCTTGGATCTCCATTGTGTGAACCGGCTTGAAGCTCCATTGTGGAACCGGGTTGAACATCATTGTGTGAACCGGCTTGGATCTCCATTGTGTGAACCGGCTTGAACATCATTGTGTGAACTAGCTTGAAGCTCCGTTGTGTGAACCGGCTTGGATCTCCATTGTGTGAACCGGCTTGGATCTCCATTGTGTGAACCGGCTTGGATCTATGTTGTGTGAACCGGCTTGGATCTCCATTGTGTGAAACGGCTTGGATCTCCATTGTGTGAACCAGCTTGGATCTCCATTGTGTGAACCGGCTTGGATCTCCATTGTGTGAACTAGCTTGAAGCTCCATTCTGTGAACCGGCTTGGATCTATGTTGTGTGAACCGGCTTGGATCTCCATTGTGTGAAACGGCTTGGATCTCCATTGTGTGAACCAGCTTGGATCTCCATTGTGTGAACCGGCTTGGATCTCCATTGTGTGAACCGGCTTGAACATCATTGTGTGAACTAGCTTGAAGCTCCGTTGTGTGAACCGGCTTGGATCTCCATTGTGTGAACCGGCTTGGATCTCCATTGTGTGAACCGGCTTGGATCTATGTTGTGTGAACCGGCTTGGATCTCCATTGTGTGAAACGGCTTGGATCTCCATTGTGTGAACCAGCTTGGATCTCCATTGTGTGAACCGGCTTGGATCTCCATTGTGTGAACTAGCTTGAAGCTCCATTGTGGAACCGGCTTGGATCTATGTTGTGTGAACCGGCTTGGATCTATGTTGTGTGAAACGGCTTGGATCTCCATTGTGTGAACCAGCTTGAAGCTCCGTTGTGTGAACCGGCTTGGATCTCCATTGTGTGAACTAGCTTGAAGCTCCATTCTGTGAACCGGCTTGGATCTATGTTGTGTGAACCGGCTTGGATCTCCATTGTGTGAAACGGCTTGGATCTCCATTGTGTGAACCAGCTTGGATCTCCATTGTGTGAACCGGCTTGGATCTCCATTGTGTGAACCGGCTTGAACATCATTGTGTGAACTAGCTTGAACCTCCGTTGTGTGAACCGGCTTGGATCTCCATTATGTGAACCGGCTTGGATCTGCATTGTGTGAACCGGCTTGGATCTCCATTGTGTGAACCGGCTTGGATCTGCATTGTGTGAACCAGCTTGGATCTGCATTGTGTGAACCGGCTTGAACATCATTGTGTGAACTAGCTTGAAGCTCCATTGTGTGAACCAGCTTGGATCTCCATTGTGTGAACCGGCTTGGATCTCCATTGTGAGAACCGGCTTGAACATCATTGTGTGAACCGGCTTGGATCTATATTGTGTGAACTAACTTGAACCTCCGTTGTGTGAAACGGCTTGGATCTCCATTGTGTGAACCGGCTTGGATCTCCATTATGTGAACCGGCTTGGATCTCCATTGTGTGAACCGGCTTGAAGCTCCATTATGTGAACCGGCTTGGATCTATGTTGTGTGAACCGGCTTGGATCTGCATTGTGTGAACCGTCTTGGATCTCCATTGTGTGAACCGGCTTGAACATCATTGTGTGAACTAGCTTGAAGCTCCATTGTGTGAACCAGCTTGGATCTCCATTGTGTGAACCGGCTTGGATCTCCATTGTGAGAACCGGCTTGAACATCATTGTGTGAACCGGCTTGGATCTATATTGTGTGAACTAACTTGAACCTCCGTTGTGTGAAACGGCTTGGATCTCCATTGTGTGAACCGGCTTGGATCTCCATTATGTGAACCGGCTTGGATCTCCATTGTGTGAACCGGCTTGAAGCTCCATTATGTGAACCGGCTTGGATCTATGTTGTGTGAACCGGCTTGGATCTCCATTGTGTGAAACGGCTTGGATCTCCATTGTGTGAACCAGCTTGGATCTCCATTGTGTGAACCGGCTTGGATCTCCATTGTGTGAACCGGCTTGAACATCATTGTGTGAACTAGCTTGAACCTCCGTTGTGTGAACCGGCTTGGATCTCCATTATGTGAACCGGCTTGGATCTGCATTGTGTGAACCGGCTTGGATCTCCATTGTGTGAACCGTCTTGGATCTCCATTGTGTGAACCGGCTTGAAGCTCCATTGTGTGAACCGGCTTGGATCTCCATTATGTGAACCGGCTTGAACATCATTGTGTGAACTAGCTTGAAGCTCCGTTGTGTGAACCAGCTTGGATCTCCATTGTGGGAACCGGCTTGGATCTCCATTGTGTGAACCAGCTTGAACATCATTGTGTGAACTAGCGTGAAGCTCCATTGTGTGAACCGGCTTGGATCTATATTGTGTAAACTAACTTGAACCTCCGTTGTGTGAAACGGCTTGGATCTCCATTGTGTGAACCGGCTTGGATCTCCATTGTGTGAACCGGCTTGGATCTCCATTGTGTGAACCGGCTTGGATCTCCATTGTGTGAACCGGCTTGGATCTCCATTGTGTGAACCGGCTTGGATCTCCATTGTGTGAACCGGCTTGGATCTCCATTGTGTGAACCGGCTTGGATCTATATTGTGTGAACCGGCTTGGATCTCCATTGTGTGAACCGGCTTGAAGCTCCATTGTGTGAACCGGCTTGGATCTATATTGTGTGAACTAGCTTGAACCTTCGTTGTGTGAAACGGCTTGGATCTCCATTGTGTGAACCGGCTTGGATCTCCATTGTGTGAACCGGCTTGGATCTCCATTGTGTGAACTAGCTTGGATCTCCATTGTGTGAACCGGCTTGGATCTCCATTGTGTGAACCGGCTTGGATCTCCATTGTGTGAACCGGCTTGGATCTCCATTGTGTGAACCGGCTTGGATCTCCATTGTGTGAACCGGCTTGAAGCTCCATTGTGTGAACCGGCTTGAACATCATTGTGTGAACCGGCTTGAAGCTCCATTGTGTGAACCGGCTTGAACATCATTGTGTGAACTAGCTTGGATCTCCATTGTGTGAAACGGCTTGGATCTCCATTGTGTGAACCGGCTTGGATCTCCATTGTGTGAACCGGCTTGAAAATCATTGTGTGAACTAGCTTGAAGCTCCATTGTGTGAACCGGCTTGGATCTATGTTGTGTGAACCGGCTTGGATCTCCATTGTGTGAACCGGCTTGGATCTCGATTATGTGAACCGGCTTGGATCTCCATTGTGTGAACCAGCTTGGATCTCCATTGTGTGAACCGGCTTGGATCTCCATTGTGTGAACCGGCTTGAAGCTCCATTGTGTGAACCGGCTTGGATCTCCATTGTGTGAACCGGCTTGGATCTCCATTGTGTGAACCAGCTTGAACATCATTGTGTGAACCGGCTTGGATCTCCATTGTGTGAACCGGCTTGGATCTCCATTGTGTGAACCGGCTTGAACATCATTGTGTGAACTAGCTTGAACCTCCGTTGTGTGAACCGGCTTGGATCTCCATTATGTGAACCGGCTTGGATCTCCATTGTGTGAACCGGCTTGGATCTGCATTGTGTGAACCGGCTTGGATCTCCATTGTGTGAACCGGCTTGGATCTCCATTATGTGAACCGGCTTGGATCTCCATTGTGTGAACCGGCTTGGAGCTGCGTTGTGTGAACCGGCTTGGATCTCCATTATGTGAACCGGCTTGGATCTCGATTGTGTGAACCGGCTTGAACATCATTGTGTGAACCGGCTTGGATCTCCATTGTGTGAACCGGCTTGGATCTCCATTGTGTGAAACGGCTTGGATCTCCATTGTGTGAACCGGCTTGGATCTCGATTATGTGAACCGGCTTGGATCTCCATTGTGTGAACCAGCTTGGATCTCCATTGTGTGAACCGGCTTGGATCTCCATTGTGTGAACCGGCTTGAAGCTCCATTGTGTGAACCGGCTTGGATCTCCATTGTGTGAACCGGCTTGGATCTCCATTGTGTGAACCAGCTTGAACATCATTGTGTGAACTAGCTTGAACCTCCGTTGTGTGAACCGGCTTGGATCTCCATTGTGTGAACCAGCTTGGATCTCCATTGTGTGAACCGGCTTGGATCTCCATTGTGTGAACCGGCTTGAAGCTCCATTGTCGAACCGGGTTGAACATCATTGTGTGAACCGGCTTGGATCTCCATTGTGTGAACCGGCTTGAACATCATTGTGTGAACTAGCTTGAAGCTCCGTTGTGTGAACCGGCTTGGATCTTAATTGTGTGAACCGGCTTGGATCTCCATTGTGTGAACCGGCTTGAACATCATTGTGTGAACTAGCTTGAAGCTCCATTGTGTGAACCGGCTTGGATCTATGTTGTGTGAACCGGCTTGGATCTCCATTGTGTGAAACGGCTTGGATCTCCATTGTGTGAACCGGCTTGGATCTCCATTGTGTGAAGTGGCTTGGATCTCCATTGTGTGAACCGGCTTGGATCACCATTGTGTGAACTAGCTTGAAGCTCCGTTGTGTGAACCGGCTTGGAT
This sequence comes from Eutreptiella sp. 'Long Island Sound 2002', assembly GCA_964036045.1. Lineage (NCBI taxonomy): Eukaryota > Euglenozoa > Euglenophyceae > Eutreptiales > Eutreptiaceae > Eutreptiella > Eutreptiella sp. 'Long Island Sound 2002'. The sequence goes on from OZ038394.1 coordinate 3,242,837, forward strand.
CTCCATTGTGTGAACCGGCTTGAACATCATTGTGTGAACTAGCTTGAAGCTCCGTTGTGTGAACCGGCTTGGATCTTAATTGTGTGAACCGGCTTGGATCTCCATTGTGTGAACCGGCTTGAACATCATTGTGTGAACTAGCTTGAAGCTCCATTGTGTGAACCGGCTTGGATCTATGTTGTGTGAACCGGCTTGGATCTCCATTGTGTGAAACGGCTTGGATCTCCATTGTGTGAACCGGCTTGGATCTCCATTGTGTGAACCGGCTTGGATCTCCATTGTGTGAACCGGCTTGGATCTCCATTGTGTGAACCGGCTTGGATCTCCATTGTGTGAACCGGCTTGAAGCTCCATTGTGTGAACCGGCTTGAAGCTCCATTGTGTGAACCGGCTTGAACATCATTGTGTGAACCGGCTTGGATCTCCATTGTGTGAACCGGCTTGAACATCATTGTGTGAACTAGCTTGAAGCTCCGTTGTGTGAACCAGCTTGGATCTCCATTGTGTGAACCGACTTGGATCTCCATTGAGAGAACCGGCTTGAACATCATTGTGTGAACTAGCGTGAAGCTCCATTGTGTGAACCGGCTTGGCTCCATATTGTGTGAACTAACTTGAACCTCCGTTGTGTGAAACGGCTTGGATCTCCATTGTGTGAACCGGCTTGGATCTCCATTATGTGAACCGGCTTGGATCTCCATTGTGTGAACCGGCTTGAAGCTCCATTGTGTAAACCGGCTTGGATCTATATTGTGTGAGCTAGCTTGAACCTCCGTTGTGTGAACCGGCTTGGATCTCCATTGTGTGAACCGGCTTGGATCTCCATTGTGTGAACCGGCTTGGATCTCCATTGTGTGAACCGGCTTGGATCTCCATTGTGTGAACCGGCTTGAACATCATTGTGTGAACCGGCTTGGATCTCCATTGTGTGAACCGGCTTGAACATCATTGTGTGAACTAGCTTGAAGCTCCGTTGTGTGAACCGGCTTGGATCTCCATTGTGTGAAATAGCTTGAAGCTCCATTCTGTGAACCGGCTTGGATCTATGTTGTGTGAACCGGCTTGGATCTCCATTGTGTGAAACGGCTTGGATCTCCATTGTGTGAACCAGCTTGGATCTCCATTGTGTGAACCGGCTTGGATCTCCATTGTGTGAACCGGCTTGAACATCATTGTGTGAACTAGCTTGAACCTCCGTTGTGTGAACCGGCTTGGATCTCCATTATGTGAACCGGCTTGGATCTGCATTGTGTGAACCGGCTTGGATCTCCATTGTGTGAAACGGCTTGGATCTCCATTGTGTGAACCAGCTTGGATCTCCATTGTGTGAACCGTCTTGGATCTCCATTGTGTGAACCGGCATGAACATCATTGTGTGAACTAGCTTGAAGCTCCATTGTGTGAACCAGCTTGGATCTCCATTGTGTGAACCGGCTTGGATCTCCATTGTGAGAACCGGCTTGAACATCATTGTGTGAACTAGCGTGAAGCTCCATTGTGTGAACCGGCTTGGATCTATATTGTGTGAACTAACTTGAACCTCCGTTGTGTGAAACGGCTTGGATCTCCATTGTGTGAACCGGCTTGGATCTCCATTATGTGAACCGGCTTGGATCTCCATTGTGTGAACTAGCTTGAAGCTCCATTATGTGAACCGGCTTGGATCTATGTTGTGTGAACCGGCTTGGATCTCCATTGTGTGAAACGGCTTGGATCTCCATTGTGTGAACCGGCTTGGATCTCCATTGTGTGAACCGGCTTGGATCTCCATTGTGTGAACCGGCTTGAACATCATTGTGTGAACTAGCTTGAACCTCCGTTGTGTGAACCGGCTTGGATCTCCATTATGTGAACCGGCTTGGATCTGCATTGTGTGAACCGGCTTGGATCTCCATTGTGTGAACCGTCTTGGATCTCCATTGTGTGAACCGGCTTGAACATCATTGTGTGAACCGGCTTGGATCTCCATTATGTGAACCGGCTTGAACATCATTGTGTGAACTAGCTTGAAGCTCCGTTGTGTGAACCAGCTTGGATCTCCATTGTGGGAACCGGCTTGGATCTCCATTGTGTGAACCAGCTTGAACATCATTGTGTGAACTAGCGTGAAGCTCCATTGTGTGAACCGGCTTGGATCTATATTGTGTAAACTAACTTGAACCTCCGTTGTGTGAAACGGCTTGGATCTCCATTGTGTGAACCGGCTTGGATCTCCATTGTGTGAACCGGCTTGGATCTCCATTGTGTGAACCGGCTTGGATCTCCATTGTGTGAACCGGCTTGGATCTCCATTGTGTGAACCGGCTTGAAGCTCCATTGTGTGAACCGGCTTGGATCTATATTGTGTGAACCGGCTTGAACATTATTGTGTGAAACGGCTTGGATCTCCATTGTGTGAACCGGCTTGGATCTCCATTGTGTGAACCGGCTTGGATCTCCATTGTGTGAACCGGCTTGGATCTCCATTGTGTGAACCGGCTTGGATCTCCATTGTGTGAACCAGCTTGGATCTCCATTGTGTGAACCGGCTTGGATCTCCATTGTGTGAACCGGCTTGAAGCTCCATTGTGTGAACCGGCTTGAACATCATTGTGTGAACCGGCTTGGATCTCCATTGTGTGAACCGGCTTGAACATCATTGTGTGAACTAGCTTGGATCTCCATTGTGTGAAACGGCTTGGATCTCCATTGTGTGAACCGGCTTGGATCTCCATTGTGTGAACCGGCTTGAAAATCATTGTGTGAACTAGCTTGAAGCTCCATTGTGTGAACCGGCTTGGATCTATGTTGTGTGAACCGGCTTGGATCTCCATTGTGTGAACCGGCTTGAAGCTCCATTGTGTGAACCGGCTTGGATCTCCATTGTGTGAACCGGCTTGGATCTCCATTGTGTGAACCGGCTTGAACATCATTGTGTGAACTAGCTTGAACCTCCGTTGTGTGAACCGGCTTGGATCTGCATTGTGTGAACCGGCTTGGATCTCCATTGTGTGAACCGGCTTGGATCTCCATTATGTGAACCGGCTTGGATCTCCATTGTGTGAACCGGCTTGGAGCTGCGTTGCGTGAACTGGCTTGGATATGCATTGTGTGAACCGGCTTGGATCTACATTGTGTGAACCGGCTTGGATCTCCATTGTGTGAACCGGCTTGGATCTCCATTGTGTGAACCGGCTTGGATCTCCATTGTGTGAAACGGCTTGGATCTCCATTGTGTGAACCGGCTTGGATCTCCATTGTGTGAACCGGCTTGGATCACCATTGTGTGAACTAGCTTGAACCTCCGTTGTGTGAACCGGCTTGGATCTCCATTGTGTGAACCAGCTTGGATCTCCATTGTGTGAACCGGCTTGGATCTCCATTGTGTGAACCGGCTTGAAGCTCCATTGTCGAACTGGGTTGAACATCATTGTGTGAACCGGCTTGGATCTCCATTGTGTGAACCGGCTTGAACATCATTGTGTGAACTAGCTTGAAGCTCCGTTGTGTGAACCGGCTTGGATCTCCATTGTGTGAACCGGCTTGGATCTCCATTGTGTGAACCGGCTTGAACATCATTGTGTGAACTAGCTTGAAGCTCCATTGTGTGAACCGGCTTGGATCTATGTTGTGTGAAACGGCTTGGATCTCCATTGTGTGAACCGGCTTGGATCTCCATTGTGTGAACCGGCTTGGATCTCCATTGTGTGAACCGGCTTGGATCTCCATTGTGTGAACCGGCTTGGATCTCCATTGTGTGAACTAGCTTGAAGCTCCGTTGTGTGAACCGGCTTGGATCTCCATTATGTGAACCGGCTTGGATCTCCATTGTGTGAACCGGCTTGGATCTCCATTGTGTGAACCGGCTTGGATCTCCATTGTGTGAACCGGCTTGAAGCTCCATTGTGTGAACCGGCTTGAAGCTCCATTGTGTGAACCGGCTTGAACATCAATGTGTGAACCGGCTTGGATCTCCATTGTGTGAACCGGCTTGAACATCATTGTGTGAACTAGCTTGAAGCTCCGTTGTGTGAAACGGCTTGGATCTCCATTGTGTTAACCGGCTTGGATCTCCATTGAGAGAACCGGCTTGAACATCATTGTGTGAACTAGCGTGAAGCTCCATTGTGTGAACCGGCTTGGATCCATATTGTGTGAACTAACTTGAACCTCCATTGTGTGAAACGGCTTGGATCTCCATTGTGTGAACCGGCTTGGATCTCCATTATGTGAACCGGCTTGGATCTCCATTGTGTGAACCGGCTTGAAGCTCCATTGTGTAAACCGGCTTGGATCTATATTGTGTGAACTAGCTTGAACCTCCATTGTGTGAACCGGCTTGGATCTCCATTGTGTGAACCGGCTTGGATCTCCATTGTGTGAACCGGCTTGGATCTCCATTGTGTGAACCGGCTTGGATCTCCATTGTGTGAACCGGCTTGAACATCATTGTGTGAACCGGCTTGGATCTCCATTGTGTGAACCGGCTTGAACATCATTGTGTGAACTAGCTTGAAGCTCCGTTGTGTGAACCGGCTTGGATCTCCATTGTGTGAACCGGCTTGGATCTCCATTGTGTGAACCGGCTTGAACATCATTGTGTGAACTAGCTTGAAGCTCCATTGTGTGAACCGGCTTGGATCTATGTTGTGTGAACCGGCTTGGATCTATATTGTGTGAAACGGCTTGGATCTCCATTGTGTGAACCAGCTTGGATCTCCATTGTGTGAACCGGCTTGGATCTCCATTGTGTGAACCGGCTTGAACATCATTGTGTGAACTAGCTTGAACCTCCGTTGTGTGAACCGGCTTGGATCTCCATTATGTGAACCGGCTTGGATCTGCATTGTGTGAACCGGCTTGGATCTCCATTGTGTAAACCGGCTTGGATCTCCATTGTGTGAACCGGCTTGGATCTCCATTATGTGAACCGGCTTGGATCTCCATTGTCTGAACCGGCTTGGAGCTGCGTTGCGTGAACTGGCTTGGATATGCATTGTGTGAACCCGCTTGGATCTCCATTGTGTGAACCGGCTTGGATCTCCATTGTGTGAACCGGCTTTGGATCTCCATTGTGTGAACCAGCTTGGATCTCCATTGTGTGAACCGGCTTGGATCCCCATTATGTGAACCGGCTTGGATCTCCATTGTGTGAACCGGCTTTGGATCTCCATGGTGCGAACCGGCTTGGATCTCCATTGTGTGAACCGGCTTTGGATCTCCATTGTGTGAACCAGCTTGGATCTCCATTGTGTGAACCGGCTTGGATCTCCATTGTGTGAACCGGCTTGGATCTCCATTGTGTGAACCGGCTTTGGATCTCCATGGTGCGAACCGGCTTGGATCTCCATTGTGTGAACCGGCTTGGATCTCCATTGTGTGAACTGGCTTGGATCTCCAAGGCAGGTCATTGTGGGGCAGGTACCATACCTTGGCACCCCAGCTGTGGCGTGTCCATGGTTTGATGGTGTGAAGTGAAACGGCCGGGTGGAAAGATGGGCGTCGTGGGGTCCACAATGGACATGGGGCACCCGTTGAACGGCCAGGACGAGCCATCCGAACCACACGGGGTCCATCACCTAGCACTGTAAGGCAATGGACATGTACACAGTGGCAAGGAAACCGGAACGGCCGGGTGGGAAGATTGACGTCGTGGGGTCCACAGTAGACTTGGAGCACCTACTGAACGGCCATGAAGGGCGATTGTACCCACGCGGGGTCCACCGGTTGCTTGCCCGGGTTCTCGCCCCATGCATGTGCATGGGGACTCTTACCGCCGATAAGACACAATGCGTAGCCGGGAGTACTCGGGGGCCTTTGTGCCCTTAGACATAAATCTCACCCGTGTCGGCAATGCATGTTGTTTGCTGGTTCGTGCCATTGTGCTACGAAGCATGCCATGGAGAAGGGGCCACCGACGGCTACATGTCGCAAATGGCATGTTGGACATGGGCTAGTACCCCGAATAGCCAAACAGAGGAATGCCAACGAGTGCCAAAGGCATGTTATGTGGTGGGAAAAGCGTGATTATGTGTGGTACGTGCGACATGGGAAGAAAAGTTTTTTCTATAGGACCCACTTTTTTTCGTACCCCCCCCCCCTAGGGGGGGTCACCCCCGAAAAAAATATCCCACCCGGTATCAAACAAAATTTTCTTCCCCCCCCCCCCCTGACCAGCCCTAAGGGGGAAAAGGACATATGGTGGACGGCCGGGACAACGCGTGGAGGAGTAGGGCACCTGGGCCTCACGCGCACAGAAACACACAGCGAGGCAGGCTATAGACGGCCTGTGGACAGAGGCGCGTGGACAGCAAAAACAGTCAAACGACCCCAGCAACAACCAGCACATCTTCAATACGCCAACTATTGGGCGCCGCTGACGCGCAAACGGCACATCCTGCCACATCCAGCACAGCCCCACCACACCAACCACTGGGCTCCGCGAACGCGGAAACGACACCAGCAAGAGCACCGGCCGCAGCGGCCGACAGAAAGCAGCAACCCGACGCAACATGCGAAGGGAAGAACGGGTGACTGTCCAGGCCCTGTAAAGGAACAACAACCAGACGGAATGTCACACAGGGGGGGCAGGCAAGAGAAGGGACCTCCAACAAAACCGGGGTGGGCAGAACCAAGGATGACGGCGCGATCATGGTGCAGTGTAAATCACCCGGGACACCATGCGGAGCAGGGCACGTGGGGCTCACGCACACAAAAACGCAGCGAGGCAGGTTGTGGACGGCCTGAGGACGGAGCTGTGACAGCAAAAACAGTCAAACGACCCCAGCAACAACCAGCACAACCCCAGTGCGCCAACTACTGGGCGCCGCTGACGCGCAAACGGCACATCCTGCCACATCCAGCACAGCCCCAGCACACCAACCACTGGGCTCCACGAATGCGGAAATGACACCAGCAAGAGCACCCGCCGCAGCGGCCGACAGAAAGCAGCGACAGAAGAACGGGTGACTGTCCAGGCCCCCGTAAAGAAACAACAACCAGACGGAACATCACACAGGGGGTGGAGATTTCGCCGTTCAGAAACGTGGCGAAGTCTTCCTTCAATGAGCTTTTGAGGCCCGGCCCTGGACCACTGATATGTGTGAGGAGCAGCTGCACCATGAGATCCAGCCGAAAGGGGGGAAACCAGCCAGAATGGAAACCCCCTCCCTGGTTCAAGCACCCCCGACCGCACCGCGTGGTATTGTCTTTCAGATGTCACCTAAATCAGCGTTTTTATCGAAGTTTGCACCGAAGTCAGACCAGTCCGACAACCCGCAAAGCCCCATATCGGGTGCCTCTTCATCACCAACCGGTTCCTCTTCATCGCCAACGCTTCCGCGCTCGGGTTCATCCCCCACCTTCAGCAAATGGTCCCGCACGAAGGCGGTGATCGGTTTGGTGCGACAGCAGAAGTATGTCAACAATGGCGGAGCGTTTGGGACAGGCTTTTCACATTGTGCAGAGCAGAGGTCGGTGGGAAGATGGTGCTCGTTTTCATGAAAACGAAACAGTGCGTTGATGTCGGCTGGTGATGCCAGTGTGCGTTGTTGAGCTCTGTTACAGGGCGTCTGGGGTTTGGAAGGTCCCGGATGACCCTTGGGCCGTTGTTGGGTGATCATTTGGTGACAATGGGAGTACGTATGAGGCCATGGGGAGCCATGTGGCACCAGCTGGGCCCTCCTAGCGGTGCTTATTGGCCCGGAAAGCGCCGTTTGGGCCCCGTTGGCACCGTGGGCAAAACTTGGTTGCCTTATAGCTGCCACTGTGCGCTGATGTCCCATTTCACTGTTTTCTTCAATATGGACCCCCAAACCAATGACCTGGGTCCTTGGTGCTATTTCCGACTGTCCAAGATCAGCCCTCTCATGGGGTCCCACCGGTTGGAACGTAGCCGCTTTCAGGCCAGCATGCATGGAAACCCCAGGTGGTTCTTATTTTTGGGGTGGTGCTTATGTTGGGCCCGGTCCTTATTTTTGGGGCGGGGGTTTATGCGCAGCTTTGTGTATGTTGATCCGTTAAACAGTCACACTTACGGCCAGCTGCACATTGATGGGGGATGCGGCAGATCCGGGTCGGGTCTCCGCCACGAGCCCTTGTATCTGACCCTCCTCATGTTCCTGTCAATGTGTGTACTTTTTCACTCAGTACTGGAGCGGTCCACAAGGTGGCCTCTCTGGCGTCAAACAGTGACCACCACGCCCTCCTCATCTCCCACAACGTCACGGGGTATTTGGTCGACATTCTGAAGAAGGAGGATTCGACCATCGATCAGCTGGTGGTGTCCGTGCAGTGCATCTTGCAGTTTGCTCAGTCTCCAAACACGAGGTGCGCCCTCCAAAAGTGCCTTGGTCCACCTCATGTCCCACCCCCGCTCTTCGAGTGCCACATTGTCTGCCGCACGCACACGGGGCACGTTCCCAGAAAGTGTAGTGCCCGAAGGCTGACGCAGACAGCATCGTGTGTGTCCAGCAAGACCTCAGCTGGGGCATCACAAGGCAACTGAGGGCCTGATAAGTTACGTTTCCCTGGCTTCTGCTGCACCTGCTCAAAATCGTTGTTTCCCCCATAATTCTGCCCTCCGCGAGTTCCGCATGCTCACAGGGCCCGCAGGGGGACCCTAACCCGCGTGAAGATGCGAGACGCTGCGTTGTCCGTTTTTGTTCTTGTCATCGATCAAGGACGGGCTCACTTGATTCGCATTTCCGAGTTTTCCGACGTTTGATCAGCCGACGAAATTCCCCCAAAATGCGCCTGGGGAAGTGGGGATGTTCTCAATCATATTTTCAACCCCGAAACAGCCACAGGCCCAAAGACCCTTCGCCACGTTCCCCCCGCTCTGGTCCGTCACTGGGCAAAAAAGCGTAGCCCACCCCTCCCAACCCACGTTTGCAAGCCCGTTATCTCTCACCGACTCCGTTTACAGGCCTAACAATAGGAAACACAGTATCTCATACGATATTGTTGTGTGCCTATCATCAATTGATGCCAACTCTGATACATGCTGTGTCGTCGCTGGGCACCACTACACCACCAAGTGCACGGACACCAACTTTCTCATGATCAATGTTTGTGTCGGTCTCTGATCCTAATGTCGCTTTGACGAGAGATGGTTGGGAAAGCAACCCACCCCACCCCAACCCGGCCCATAACGATGCGCGCCTGTGCACACTGTCCGTTGGGTGCGCACGAAGGTGCCCAGCCTCCATGGCACCCTCTCACACTCCCGCGTCTTCGGCCTGGCAACTGTTTCATCGACCCCCTGCAACCCTCAACAGATGCGCACAATAGTTTTTCATGTATTTTCGCGTGTGCTTGGTTGTGACAACTTTCAGTTTTAACCCCAAAAACCGTTCTCTTACTTGAAAGTAAGTCCCTCACTGGCTTCTGTCGCCACATTGATTCCTCCCCATTTTGGGGACCCCAGGACATAGGGGGTGGAAGAAGCCAGAACCTCCCGCGTGCATCCGCCCTCAAGCTTGGTCGGGTGGGGTCCCATGAGAATGAGGGGAACCCGGGTTTGTTACCGGGAATGGAACCCGGGTTTTCCAAATGACTCACCGAGGCAGTGTATAAAAATACTAGTCTTAAAGTAAACCTGGACCCAACGCATCTAAATGTTTTAGAATGGTATGAAAAATGTGATGCAGAAATTGTGCCAAAAACTAGCAAAAAATTGCCTCTTGGAACACAACTGTTGCCCAACACATTGCAACTCACGAGAAAACAACGGCACATTTGAAATGCGAAGAAGAAAAAAGGCGCAAAAATACGTTGAATTCAATACCAGGGCGAAGAAGCGCCCGGCTACGGGAACGCTACGAGCACAGTATTCTGGAAATTGGAAGAGACAGGCAAAATGGGGGGAAATGAGGGAAAATGGGAAATTCTTGGGTTTTTGTAAAAATGGAGGGTATTCTAGCAGACAGTGGCTCACTGGGGCATAATACTCTTGGGGGTCCCCAATTTTCACCATTTTCCCATCGGGCACCCCGACACATCCTCCATTTCCACTCATTTCCCCCATTGCCCCCCCTTCCCCCCCCATTTCCCCCACTTTCCCCCACTTTCCCCCCATTTTCCCTCATTTCCGCCTTTTCCTGGGAGCCGGGTACCTTACCAGGCGCTTCTGCAGCCTGCAATACGGTGGTTACGCATGTGAGAACTTTTAGAATTGTTCGATCATTGATACGCTGCATAGAGGAAACCGGTTCCCTGGTTCTCCGATTGGAGATCGCCCATGACAAACCCCCCTGTCCAGTTCTCAGCTTGTGGATTTTGGTCCCCGCGGAGAACACTCCCTCCCCATTTCTCAATCTGGGGATTTTTGTCCCCTGGCATATCCTCCTCTCTCGCTTTCTCGAAGGAAGAGACACAGGGAGGGCCAACAAAAGCGAATCCAGGCCAGCCAGCCCCACCCCGACCCCGAGCCAATTCTATCCACCCAATTGCATCTGACCCCACCCGACCCAACCAGATCCCATCCAACCCAATCCCTCCCACCCCCATCCCATCCCACCCAAGCCAAGCCAACCCTGTCCGCTTGATCCAAACAACCCCCCACCCCCCACCCCAACCCAATCCACCTGATCCGACCCAACCCCATCCAACCCCAACCACACGAAACATACCCAAACGAAACGACACAGCCTCACCGTCCGTACACAGGGTGCAGAGCCAGCTGGTGATGGATGGCGTCATTGGGCATCTGGTGCGCCTGCTGAAGCACTCGGGCGTTGAAGGGGCCGACGAGTCCAGCGAGCAGCAGCTGACGGAGCTCAAGAGGTGCTGCGCCCGCACGCTGCGGGCCCTGTCTTTCCTGAAGGATGACCTCAAGGGCAAGATCCTGGAAGAAGGGGGCATTTCTGCCTTGAGCGCCCTCATCGACACTGGCAAGCCTGCCATCTGTCGTGAGGCCCTGGCTGCCCTCCGGACCCTGAGCTTCAGTAAATTCTCAGGTGACTTGTGATGCCCTGCGTACCTCTTGCTTTGTTGGATGGTGCATGGGCTCCTCCCTGGGGACACTTACACGGTGGAAGATGGCTGGACTCCCGACGCTAGTGTTGCTGTTGCTGAACGCCCCCCCCCCCTTAAGGATGTATTAGGACGGCTGACAACCCTGGGAGGACTCCCCCCCCCCAGACCAAAATGACCACCTTGGGCAAAAGAGAAGTTTACCGTTTGGAATATCTGGTTGGGCCATTTTTGGGACACAAATTTTTGGGTACCCCCCCCCCCCCCGCCCTTTCTCTCTTGTCTTGTAATACATCCCTGCCCCCCCCCCCCCGGATTTGATAGTTGGAAAGAGTGAAATTTAGCGAAGGAAAAATTGATTTAGGCAATTTTTGGCACAAATTTTTTTGGGTTTCGGACCACGTCTTCCGGGGAAGTATTGAGATCCCCCCTCTGGACCCCTCGGCTCCAGACCAAAGTGACCATCCTGAGAAAAAACGAAATTTACAATCTGGATTATCTTGTTGGGCCATTTTTGGTACACAAAGTTGGGGGTCCCAGACCCCCCCCCTTCCACCCCTTCTAATACTTCCCTGCCCTCACCCCCCGCCCCTCCTTTCTTCTAATACATGCTTGGCCACCCCAATCAATGGATTTTCTGGACGACATTTGCACGGGGTTGCAAGCGATCAAGCAGGTCCTCATCCTGCTGTACCGGTACGGAGTCCTCAACAGCTCTCCATCGTCATCTTCACGGTCCCCCTTTGAGCGCTTGGATTTAGGGGTCATACACGGCCTCTAAACACCATGCGCCCCTTCAGCTCATGAGCCTGGCAGTAGGATATTCGCCTCTCCGAGCACACAAATGCAGTGCATAGAAATGACATTCTGCCCGCGAGCCTGCCCCAACACCGCAGCAGCAGACAAGAGGGCGTTGCATGCATGGACACAATGCCTGCGAAGGTGCTCTGCCCGCAAGACATGAGGCAGAGGATGCTCCAACGGCGTGCTGGTGTGTCGGCCAGCGGTGCTCGGACATCGGACCCGTGCCTCCAAACACCGCGTTCGGTGAGCCCCAACAGCCATTGGTCACCCTCCAAGTCCAATCGGCCGGATGGCACTCTCAGGGGCTGGCCTTCAGCAAACGAATGCCCCAACCGCGTGAGGCAGGATACGGCCCAATGTAAGTGGCTGCCACGGCCCACACATGATCATGAGCCTGCATCGATCCCCCGTTGGGTGTTAGGTCCGGGGTCCGTACCCACACCTTCGCCACGGCGCAGACCGGCAATCCCTCACAGTTGCCTGCACTCGCGCAACAGTGTGGCCCTTGGGACGCGCTTCAGGGGGCAGTGGGTGGGCATTTCCTATGCCACTCCCCTCATACACCCCTCGCCCCAACACTCCAAGTGGGGCTGGCCATTCACCGGGTGTGGGGGTGGACAGGGCCTCCAAGAGATGATCATGCTCCGCGAACAGCCCGTCTGGTCGTGGCTGGATTCCGGAGCCTCCAAAGGATTTCTTTGTTGTGGTGCTGCCTGATGGGATTTGGGCGTGCATCGCACTTCGATTGTGGGCGTGGCCCAGGGCTCCTTTCAACAACTCGGCACTACCGGGGGTGCCCCCCCCCCCCCCTGCACCCAACCACCCACCAACACCTGCCCCCCCCAAAAAAGAGGGCCAATTTTCTTCCGGGCCTTCGGCCAATCAAAAATTTTCTCTGGTGCCTTCGCGCCAGTTTTGGGCCAAAAATTCTCTTCGGCGCCTTTGGCGCCTCTGAAGACTCAGCGCCCCGAGACCCCCTACACCCCCCTACCCCCACCCACACCCCCTTATAAGGAGCCCCGTCGTGGCCTCACGCCGTCGGTGGGTAGGGACAGCCCCTGGTCTTGCGGGGCCGCGTCACCTCATCTCACGTCCGCGCGGCAGGTCAGAGCAAGAGATTTGCTGAGACCTGCGGACCGCTGCTGCGGCTGCTGATGAATGCGGACGTCAGCGAACAGATCCGCGAGAACGCCATCGGGATTCTGCAGAACCTGTCGGTGTACGGCGTCAACAGGTCTGCGGGGCAGAGGGCGTGTGCCGGAGGATGATGATGGGCCCCTGGGGGCTGTGCCGGTGGGGCCGTGGCAGTCGCGGTCATGTCTGCGGACGTGGCCGTCACAATGGTCTGCGGGATGATGGCGGATGCCCTGGTACAGTCGTGGTCAGGGCTGTGGATCACCGGTTTGGCAGAGAAGTCGCAAAGGGGCACTGCGGCGCCCGAGCCATCCAACACAGAGCGGCAACCCCCCCTGATTCGCTCCTGCAGCCCTGGGCGGCCCTCTCCCACCCCCCCCCCCTACCAATAACCCCCGTCCCCCACATACAAACAACCCTAACCCTAACCCTGACCCCAACAGTTTCGGTTTTGCATTGAACACGCTACACCCCTTTGGCTCTCTTCGACTCACTCTATGCCTTTGTACACACCATGCCAACACGTACAGTAAAGCCTGGCGTGCCCGAGCGCCCGGGCCCCAGCCTCTTGGTCCACGCAATATGTAGTGGAGTGGTAACCACCGGTAACAACCCCCTACGGCACGTTGTACGGTGGCATTACGCATATTGGCATTACCCATGTGGTACGGGAAGCTACGCTAGCCCAAGGTAAATTTACCACCACCTCGGGGATTTCTATGCCCCCGATGGAGGGCTCCGTAGCACGCAGGATTGTGGGCCAGGGCTCTCAAGCTGCAGGGCCTACAAACTACGCACAGCTGGTTACGCACCCACGCGGGGGTTCAAGTCCAAGGCCCACACGTCCCCTTTTTCCCGTGGCTACAGCATCCCGTCCATTGCCTTTCGCCTTCAGCACACACGCATGCACATGCTCACACACACGCGCACAGACACAAGTACGATTGTCGAACTTCGCAGTTTGTGCATGATTGAATTGATTCCTTAGCACACACACATGATCAGGCTGTTCTGACTTCTTCACAGGAATGACATTGCCACAAAAGAGGGCATCAGCACTATGCTGTGGATCCTTTCCTCCACCGAGACCTCCAAAGCCTTCAAAGAGAGTGCAGCTGTTGTCACCAACAATTTGGGGGTGGACGTGGAGAACCGCGACGCCATCGTGGAAGCGAGGGGGGTGTTCGTCCTTTTGAAGGTTCTCCAGACGCCGGGCGCGACGGTGACCATCAAAGGCTACGTCCTCAGCGCGCTGCATGCACTTTTAGAGTTGGATTTGGCCAAGCGGCAGCTGATGGAGGAGATTGAGGGGGGTCTGCACGCTATCGTGGACGAATTGACCACGAAGTTGTCCAGTGCAACTTCATTAGAACACGCCGCCGGTATCCCTGCGCCCTCAGAGTCCATTTTCACAGTTGCGCATCCCCAAACGGGGGCCCAGGGGTTCAACTCCCCTCATCCTCTGAACGCGGGGTCGGCATTTCATACCGGACTTGCCCTTATGCCGGGCGGGCGTTGCTCTGCTGTTGCAATTTTGGAGCCCATAACGGGGGGGGTTCAACAACTCTCCGCCCTCTTGGCATGTTTGAATTTACCATGAATTCTGAGTTCTCTGACATGGGAGTGACTAGTCGGCCGCCTTCAGTAGAAAAACACAGGAAATTCTGGCAGAAGTGCGAACCTCCCAAGGCACCCAACGAGCCGTGATGATTGTATCCCCCACAGTAGCGGCGACAAACTCCTCAAGTGACGGTGCACAGACTTCCTTTTAAGGGGATTGGGGGGTCAAGGGTGGGTTGGGAGGGGAGGCTGTGGGGGATCCTGAATTTTCGAGGGGCCTTCTTCTTTGTCCAGAAAACCTGAGGATAAACCCTGAATGATAATCCCTGGCACCAACGATCAACAAATCCCATGCACAGGGACCGAAATTGGGTGTTCCAAGCATTTAGTGATTGCATGCAAGGGCAAAGCAAGCGGTCACGTCTGAGAAGGGGCGCCGTAGGGGCCGCCGAAGCAGGTGGCCCAATCCATAAAGGGGGGGAGAGGGTGCAGGTGTGCCCAATGGACAGCACTCCTCCACAAACGCCCACAGTCGATAATACTCGGTCCTGGGCCCCAGTGTCGGAGACGCAATCCTCCGGTTTCTGCACCATCGGAGGGTGTGCAATCCACTGGCGGCGGCAGTGCCCGGGATGCCACTGGGAGGGCTGGGGGGGCAATGGGGGGGTACACAAAGGAGGGACTCTCCAAACTGTGTGGAAGGCCATGGGCATTCCTTGACATCGACCTGCCACGGCGCGTGTGAGCGGGTGTGCCCCGCGCTCTGTACCCTTTCGTGCCCCCGCTTGGCAGGGGCCGTTTCGACTCTGGCGCAGTGTGCGGACTACCGGCCGCGGCTCGGGGGGTCCGTGAAAGGGCTCGTGGACATCGTCGCCAAACCCGTGTCCCCGGAGGCCCTGTACAACGCCGTCGGGGCTCTCAGCGCCGTGTTGGTGGGCAACGTGGACGCCAAGCGGCGGGTCTGTGAGATGAAACGGGTCGAGGCCCTGCTGGACCTGTTGTTGGAGGACAGCACGCAGGTCCGCATCGGCGCCTCGCAAGGGCCCTCCTGGGACTGGGCCCAGGGAACCACTAAAAGGGGGTTTGCCAGAAAGGCTGAGAGCACCCGGCATACTCATTCGGCCTTTGTGGCACTCCTCCCCCCAGGGGATGCATTAGACCGCCTGACAACCGTAGGAGGAGCCCCCGGCCAAAAAAAAACCACCAAAGTGACCATTGTTGGAACACGCGAAATTTACCAGTGGGAAAATCTGGTCGGGCCGTTTTTGGTACACAAAATTTTGGATCCCAGACCCCCCCCCTCCTCTTTTCGAATACACCCCTGCCTCCCCCCCCCCCATAGCCGCTCACCGCGACGGGACCCTGCTCCTGTACCTTCCGGACTCCTTTCCGGTGGACCTGAGGGCGTACCACCTTCCCCTGGACTACATCCCTCTGCCGGACGCGGACCCCACGGCCTGCGCCGCGCTGAAGTAAGTGTGCGGGTGGGTACTTCCGGGTGTACGCACTGGTTCGGGTTGTCAGGCGTGGGTTGTTTGCATGGCAGCCAGCGGGGGAAAGTGCTTTTGGTCGGTGAGAGTTGGGCCGTTGGCGTCCCTCCCACGCCCGTGGGGGCAACGCAGGAATCCCCAGGACGGCGAAGTTCGGAGGGTGCTCACCACCGCCACTGATACGGGAATTGTAAAACACTGAGAGGGGGGGGGGGGGGGCGTCCCCTACCGCCACAACCGCCCTCCACAGCCCAAATGGCAGTTGTGCACACCCCCAGCGCATGCCAACCGCTGCTGTAACCTCCAACACTGCCCAGTGACCGCTTTTTGGAATGCCCCCGTGCCGCCCCCTTCTGTGGGCCCCTTTCCCCCTAGCGATTCCCTGCCAGGCGTGGGGGGCAGGGGTCTGGGGGCCGGGAGGCTGGCGGGCGATCACCCACGTTTCGGCGCTCGGGGACGCTTGGCGACGAGGGCTCGGGATGCAGGGCCTCTACCTTCAGCGAAGGGTCGCAGTGGGGGACACTGCCAAACCGGCCCTCTGGTACTGTACAAACCATCGCGGACCCGCGACCCGCGTTGAGGGGCAGACGGCAACTGCTGGGTCCCTGGTCGCATGTGGGGGCCTGAGGATAGTGCACACGTTGGGGCCTTTTCATTCTTCATTTCGGAGGTGTGGACCGGCAAGTGATACGTGGGCTGACAGCGGTGCCGTCCCCTCCGCCACCCATCCCCTGCAGTGCCCCTGTATGCCCCCCCCATCGGGGTCTTCGATAGGGGGAAGGCTCGACTGGCTCGACGGTGGTCAGGCCCAGGGTGCCTGGCCCTGTGCCCCCGCATTTCCTCGGAGCATGGCCATGCGGGCCTGGGCAGCGGACCTCATGGCGGAACCCCTGGCCCTTGGACTGCGCAAGTGCACGATTCAGTTGCCCGCGTTTTCCACGAAGCCCAGGGAGTAGCCGAGGTAAGATGCACGTGATGGTAGTGCGGCTCAAAAGTCCAACGCGTGCGTCCTGACTCTTGATGTGCGCTACCCCCGAGCTGTGCCCTTCCGCG
Source organism: Eutreptiella sp. 'Long Island Sound 2002' (assembly GCA_964036045.1). Lineage (NCBI taxonomy): Eukaryota > Euglenozoa > Euglenophyceae > Eutreptiales > Eutreptiaceae > Eutreptiella > Eutreptiella sp. 'Long Island Sound 2002'. Next base: position 3,259,831 of record OZ038394.1, read on the forward strand.
TGTGTCGCACTGTGTTGGGCGTCCTCCATCCGCGGTAATCTACAAAGGCGGCAGCGGACTGAACTGTGGGGGCGGTCCGCCCGGCCTTGGCTTGCCCGGGAGGACAGCCCCGGGCCAAGCCCGGCATTTTTCAGGGGCCTCAGGCGCAAAGAAGCGAAGCGTGAGCCACATCCGAAGCTACCCAACGTAATTCTGGAGTGGCGAGCTGATATCCCCCCCCCCCCCCCCCGGGTCCTTGTCCGGATCTCTGCATCACCCACCTGACCAGAGGCAACCGTGGCACACCAAAATGTCTGTCCGTGGGCCTCCGTCGGAACACCACTCAAGAGCAATACGGTGATCCTGTGACGTAGTTCTAACAGCACCCAGAAAAAGAAACAGACGACCTGGGACCGCCGTCAGCCATCCCTGCCCGCTCAGGATGCACAGGGCACAGGCCTGATCTCCAATGTTCACTTGCCTGCATTCCATACCACTACACTTCCTTGAATTTCACACACTTTACACACTTGCCGTTGAGAGCCAATCACCAACTTGCCGTGAAGCTCCACACTTTTTCACGGCCTCCTCAACCCAGCCCTCAGCAAAGCTTCACAACTCTCCGTGGACGCTGGTGCACGTTCAAGCCTCAGTTGATTCGAACCATCCACAAGTTGCATTCAGTCACAATTGCCCTCTGCTTCTCACAGGACCGCACAGTCCTGTGCATCGCCGCGTGCCTGCAGTCTCTGAGCGTGGAGGACTTCGCCTCCGAGCAGATCATCGAACACGGTGGGGCCCAGACGCTGTTAGACATCATCAATCTGCGGTCTGACACCCCCCGGAACTCGAGCCGCAGAGAAGCATTCAAATTTGGTGAAGTCCAAAATGACATCGACCCTGGCTCACACGGCGCACTCAAGGTCGGGTTCACGTTTGGGACAGCAGTTGGGGACAGCTGGGGAGGCGGAGACAGTGACGACGAGGAGGCGGAGCTGGAGACGACCAATGTTGCATGCCCGACAATAGGTCTGGGCAGGGGTGGGTTATGAGCAGCAACGGTGAGGGCTGTGCGAAGGGCTGTGCAGGGCGACTGCGGAAAGTTGGGGGACGTCGTTGCACATTGAGGAGGAGGTGGCAGGTTTGCTGCTGCACGTAGAGAGGGGAGGCGAGCTGCGCGGTGCGTGATGCGGAATGTGAACTGATGATGCAGTGCGGGGCCTGCATGGTCCCTCAGAAAGGCTTCCACTGGAAATAGGGGGCAGGCCGGGTGGTTGGGTTCGGGGCCCCTGGGTGGGTGGCGGGACCGTCCGTTAGCATCCAGGTTTCTTGTCCTTTCCCCGGGATTATGGGCGGCGCCCCGTCGGCGGGTAACAGACGGCGGTCGGTGGGCAACCAATGGTGCTTGGAGGGTAACCGTGAGCATTCAATTTTGTCAGTGACGGAGGCATGTCCTTCCTTCTTTGTTCCTTTACAGACGGCCTCGGTGCGTGGATGAGTGGGAAGGGGGGTTGCAGGGAGGGGGGGGGGGGGGGCTCAGAGACAACCACCTTTGTATCCCACAGCGGGGGGTTGAGAGAGCGGACCCTTTGGTCAGATTTTATTTTTCGCTTGAGGAAAGGTTCTCTGATGGGTGGCCGACATGTATTAGCCAGGTTCCCAACGCCCCCCCCCCCCCCGGTGGCTAAGCAATGGTCTGTCACCCCCCATCCCCCCAACCCTCCCCGAGCCATCTGCCGGAGGGCGCCTCTTTGCCGTGGGGCAGGGGATCACAAGCAAAACCCCGCATGTTTGTGCCGTATGTTCTGCCTGGGGATCTGCTGTGTCAGCCATGCCACTTCGTGTCTGGCGCATCACATTACCGATTGGGCCTGAGCTTACACGGGGTAGCGCCCCCCCCCCCCCCGACCAAAGTGAATTTTTTTTTTACTGGGGGAAAACGAAGGTGACCCCTGGGAATATCTTGTCGGGCCATTTTTCGTAGACCCCCCCCCACTCCCCCCCCTCCTCTAATGCTTCCCTGGGGATGGCGGGAAATCCCCACTTCCGCGGGCCAAGCCTTCGACCCCGCCGCACACCCCGGCCCCCCTGCGTTTGCAGCCGCCCGGTGTCGGCCATCACCTCATTGTCCCTGTTGGACCCACAGAGACACTGCAGAACCTCAGCATATACGAAGCGGGTGTGGAGGCCATTGTAGAGCGGGGCGGGGCCACCATCATGAAGCAGTTGTTGCGTGCGGAGGTGTGGAATGCGTGCGGCCTACCGGCAGCCTGGGGAGGGGTGGGGAGTGAGCGGGCCGAAGGGAAGACGCGGCGCTGTTCTGCCACTGTGAGCTGCTTGTGAGCCCCACAACCCTTTGATCCGTGTCGCATTTCCCACACCCTGCGTCCCACGTCGCATCCTGCTTCGCACTGCACACCCACGCACTCCTGGCCGTGCTTGTCACTATCACATTGGGCGCCGTGGCCCTTACCTGCACTGTTGTGCGGCCCAGGTGCTGCCGTAGCCCACTCAGCCCCCACCGTGTCTTTCAGTGACGCGTGCACTCTCTGCACCCTGTGTTGTGCTTATGGGACCAGACTCCCCGTTCCACCCGCACAGTACGTTCCCCTGCCCGCATCCCCAGCCGCATCGTAAACCCCCAGCGGCATCGTAGGCGCGTCGGCAAATTTGGTTTTGGGGGACGCCTTCAAGGTGGCCCATGTTGCCGCGCGCGACCAGCGCTGGCGGCATGTTGGTGCGGGCCGGGCGGGTAATCGGGGTCCAAAAGTCCGACGACGGCATTGCGCCGCGAGGCCTGCACCGCTGGGTCGAGTTGGGTGACGGGCGGTGGTGGAGGAGAGATCCCTACGATCCCCTACTCAGCCTACGCTACGACCTCCGAGTCAGCCTTCGCAGTTTCCAATGGCTCCTGTATCCCAGAAAAATCTGAAGCTTGTGAGGGACTGTGCGACAGGCGTGCTGTCCAATCTGCTGATTCATGGGGAGTACCACAAGGAGGTGCTTGGCGAGGATGGCATCCCACTGCTTATGTATCGCCTGCACTCCGCGGATTCCACTTGCTACGAGCGCGAGACGATTCTCGAGATCTTCCTCGATTTGGTGCTGGGTGTGTGCATGTGATGTGTGTTTGTGTGTGTGTGTGTGTGTGTGTGTGTGTGTGTGTGTGTCTGTCTGTTTGTGTTTGTGTGCTTAGCCTCATGACAATTTCATTGTTCTGTATGGTCTGACTAGATGTTTGGAGGCTATTCCCTGGTACCGTCGTGCCCTGACACTTGCGGTCATACACACCGGTGTGCACATTAGGTCATTGGTGTTCTCTTCTGGGTTGGGTGATAGTATACAGAGGGGGAAAAGCACACAATGACATCAGCCTCTTAGGTAGTATAGTGGTCAGTATTTCCGCCTGTCACGCGGAAGACCCGGGTTCAATTCCCGGCCTGAGAGTCCTTTTGCACTTTTGCACTTACCCGTCGGTATTGGTCCGGCAACTCACGGTTGTGGCTTGCCTCATGCAACAGTGTTCCCTCATGTCCGACGAACATCGCGGATTCCGCACTGCTGCTACTTGAATGGCTGTGGGATCGTAATTACTGTTCCAGCGTGTACCGGTGTATTTCGTGATTACAGAACCACCCATCGGCTGAGCGCCACAAGCCGAGTTCCGAGAAAAAGTCGTCCACTGTTGCAGCATTGCAGACCTGTCCACAGTAAAATCAAAGTCTCGAGGACAGCTTAATTTGATTGGTAGGTGGAGCCTCTGGGTGCATGCAATGGTCAGCTGGCCGGGCATAGTAACAATTTTTCCGGATGTCGTAGGGTTGGATTGAACATGACGCATCCTAATCCCTGTGTTGAGTCCTTCACAGTGCTTTGCGATCCCATCCATGCATCCATCCAGGTCCTTACACCAGCGTGTTGTTGGATTGTGAGCTGATTCCTCTGCTTATGCACATCCTCAATACTTTGAAGATGCGGACCAGTCTCAAACAACTTGCATGCCGGATTGTGTGCAAGCTTGCCACCAAAAAGGCATACCAGGTCGGACCCGTCCACCGCAGTGCATCGCATCCCAAACTTCGACCTGTTGATACAGACCCTTCACCGCAGCTCAGAAACAGCGGGCACAGGAAAGGTGCAGTCTCATTTACCGGATAATAATCCATTTAGAGCGCGTCAGTCACGAGCAGTGGCGCAGCGGAGCACAATGCTCATGTGGCCTTTTATGAAATCAGGTGATGTATGTTGCGAGGTGCTGAGATTGAGGTGTTGATGCTGGATTTGAGCGGAGGACGGCAAAGCCTGCTGCACTCCACTCACGATTACATGCATTTCGTGTGTCTACAGGTGATGTTATCTATGGCAGATGCTACCAAGGCTCTGCGGCATTTCGAACGCCACTATGAACACAGCGCTGAGATCGCAGAGGAGATTCAAAACGCTTTGAATTTGTTGTCGAAGGTGCCATCTTGGCAGACATGGCAGGCTGGCAAGAAATCGCCCAATCAGGAAGCCGGGACAGTGAATGTATGTACGCATTTCTGTGTCGGACAGAAAATCATGCCTGTAATTCTCACCTGAATCTACAGCTCATCGGAGGTTAGAGTAGCAAGCGTGCGCAACCGTGCGTGCATGATGTGCGCAACTATGCGCAACCATGTGCAATCTTGCAAGGAATTGTTTGTCAACCGGAAAGCTCCTGAATGCCGGCCGTGTCTGATGATTGTTATTGGTAGAACACCGGTTTTTCGTGGTACAGCCCCCACTGCGGAGAACCAAGCATGCAGCACTCCACTCCGCTCCACTACACTCGATTGCATTACACTGTACTCCACTGCACTTCCGCCCACTGCATGCAGCCCACTGGTGCATTTCAATGGTATGCAGTGGTGTGCGATGAAGCAGTGCAGCAATGAACTGCAGTGGAAGGCAGCGGAGTTTTGTCCCGCAAGTACTCCAAGAACAGCAACCGGTGTAGTTTTTGGTGTAGCTCTCGATGAGACTCTTTGTAAATTGTTCTGGGTGCAGACCTGAGGTTATGGCTGTGCGGTCTAATGAGGTTTACGTGTGGTATGGAAAGATGGGTGTTTGGCACTACCATGGGTGTGGAAGTCAGAAGTTGCTTGGGCCATGGGCTAGTGCGGTACGCTTGTCGGAAAGCAGCCATCGTGTACGGCTAGTGGATGCTGACACCTCGAAGGACTTGTAATGAATGGTGCTTGGCCTGGTGGGGCGCTGATGTTGTTAACCCGGGGGTCTCAGTCACCAAATAGTTCCTTGAAACACAAATACCCCCAGCACCAACGAAACAAGCATGCGCCACCGCACAAGTCAATGTGGCGCAAGTGTGCGTAACCGTGTGGCCACCACATGTGCAGGCATGCCTGGCCTTGCACGGCTATAGCCTCAGGTCTGTCGGCAGCTCAAATCATGACCCCATGCCTGGCTCTGCGTGTGCCTCTGTGTAGCTTCCCGTACAGCTCTGCATGACATGAGGGGGGCCGTGCATTTCTTTCGACTGTATCCCCCTCTGCCGTGTAGGAGACTCTCAGGACAAAGCTGAAGAGCATGCGCAAAATGAAGTCCAAGATCGCTTTGACTCGGAAGTTGAGCGGCCGTATATCGCCCCCTACAAATCGCACCCGCTCCAAAAGTGTTGTCACCCTGGACGAGGGAGGTGTGACCTGCAGACCGGATGCGGCCCTGCCGCCGGCCGCGCCCTGCCACAGTGCGCTCCTGATCCGCCGGAGCCCCTTGTCCAGCCGTGTTGAGAGGGAGGGGTCCACCGGCAGGGGCAATGGTACCGTACGATGCGCGGCTGAAAGGGGTCCAAGCACGAGCGGTCGTCACGCCAATTCGTGTGAGCTCGCGGGGGGGGGGGGGCGTTGTTGAGGGTTTTGGAAGGATGTGGGCATTTGGGCCGTGTGCGGACCACGGCTTAGTGGCGAATTTGCCCTGTACCAGGACGGGTGGGTGGGTTGGTCAGAGGCCAGAAAACAACTTTGTGTACCTAAAGTCGTCCTCCGATTTCGGGCCCCTTTTGACAAATTTCATTTTTCTCTGAGGAAAACTTTTCTGACGTTGGTGGGTGGGTGGGTGGGTGGGTCAGGCGGAGGAGCCCAGGCTGCTATCACCCCCCCCCCCCCCCTCCCAGTAACACTGAGCCGTGGCCTGGCCGTATGCACGCCCTGTGGGACTCTCCCCCGTGGGTCTGAGTTGAGCCGCAGTATTGGCGCAGCATGTTGCTTGTCCTCAATTGGGGCCTCGCCGCACTGTCTCAGGACCCCGACGGACGCCGCGCGAGCACACCCCCACGCCGCACAGCAACCCGTCCCCCCACACCAGCAGCACGGGGCGGCGCTCCACCGCAGTGTTCGTTCCACGCCACCGAGTGCGCGTCAAGAACACCTCCCTCAGTCGCAAGTATGCGGCCGATGCCCTGCCTCGCTCTCGTCTTGTTTGTCCATGTACTCGGTCTGACGCCTGTGCTCTGACCCGCGCCTGTGCCCTACCCGCAGTCTCCCTGCTGCTGCGCGGTGGAGCATTCAGCTGATGTCCCGTTCGGAACCGGGATCGAATCCGGTACTCTCGAATTTCTCCTCCGGTGGCGCCATTTGGACAGGCGGGCATGAGTGAGTGCTGCGATGGCAACACCACCGGGTCAGAGGGGGGGGGGGTTGTCAGCACCATGCCCATCCCTGTCCCCCTCACATGCTGTGCAACCCTCTTGCGCTGTGTGTCTTGCCCCATGCTGCGCTGTGTGCCCTCCCGCCCTGTGCCCTGATATGCAGCGCACCACCAATGGGCACCATAACCCCTCTGGCCCTGCGGTGCAACTTCCCACATCACAGTGTGGGGCTGACTGAATGTGAAACCTGTCAGCCCCTGCAAGGGGGTGCACGATTCGGGGGCAGAATGCTGCATCTGCCTTCAGCCACAAAACGGCACCTCCCCCCCCCCCCCGCCCACACACACCCACACTTGGGAGGTGGCGGTGTGAAACAGGATAAATCTACCAAAGGTTCCACCTACCCCTTTGCTTAGCTCACCTGAATTAGGTGTTCCCCTCCTCATCCCCCCCCCCCCTGGACATCTTCCCCCACCCTTCGAAGTTGTACCCTTCGCAAGGGGAGTGGGCCCGAGTGCAACCGGGCGTGGGGTCCCCCGGCAGCGGAGTATGGACAGTGCAATCAGGGCAAGGCGGACCGCGCTCGCCACAAATGGCGCAGAGCGCAGAAGGCAATCGCGTACCACAGGCGTAGCTCCCAGGTAAGCCTTGGCGAAGGAAGGCCTGGTAGAGCGTGAGGGCCAGCCACAGCTCCGTTGCACTGCATTGCCAGGGTGGCCCGCTGTGGACAGTTGAGCTTGGGCCGGTAGTGTTGGGGATGGTTCCTAAAGATGGCCCGGGCACTGCCGTGCACTCTTGTGGGGCGTGTTGGTGGGCGGGGCTGCTCACTACCGCCAGCAAGGAAGATACTCCGCCATGGACAGAGTGCGAATACTCTGAGCGAAGATATTTCTGCAATGCGTTTGCCATGAATGGTGCAGAGCGCAGAAGATATTACTGCAACGCACTACCAGCAAGTCACACATAGGTGAGCTAGCACCCATGGCCTTGTGTGACATTCACGTTGCTGGTTGTGGTGAGCACCTCCCAGCCTGGGGTCTTCGTGATGACGGCATACCGGGCACTGATCAGGCCGTCAGGGGAGGACGCCATGGGCAGAAGTTGCATTCTGGATTCCCACCCAGGCAGGTGGATGCCCGCAGCAGTGCGGATGCCCGCAGAAGTACGGATGCCTGCTTGTCATAGCAGAAGGTTCAAGGGCAAGAGGCCAATAGGCGCCGCCACAGGCTAACAGAGCCAACCACCAAGGCCTTGTGCCAACCCCCCCCAACCCCCCAAGGGTTGACCGGTTGTACATGCAACTAACTCCATTTGGCTGGATATATGGGTGTATGAAATTGAACTGCTGAACATTGCTGCATGTGCATACCAGGCCGTGCATGTGTGGAGCGCATTGTTGACCTGCCCCCCGCCACGGTGACCTAGCACCAGCATAAAAACCCTCAGGAGGGTAGCTTGCCAGTGTGGCAGCCGGCTTGCACAGCTGAACAGGGGCCGGCTGCTATATTGATGCCACAGGGACTGCCTGCACCTGATGGAAGCTGCGCAGGTGCAACAGCCGAGGTCAGGATATGATGCAGAACGGCCATCAATGGCCGTGAGGAAATGCTAACCGGGGCCCCTGTGCAGTAGGCTGCGAGGAGGCGCAGCCTCCGGCGAGACACGAGACCGAGTGGCGGGCTGGTGCGCTCGTGAGCGTGATGGTGACGGGGTCTGCCGCTGGCCGACCCTGGGCCCGGGGCAGGCAGAGGCTGGTGCGAGTGGGTGCTGGTGCAGACGGGGCGGACTGCACACAGGCAGAACCACACACAGATCATGATGCAGGCAGGTCCTGAGACAGCGGTGCGGGTAGACGACGTACTTCGTACTTCGCACATGGAGGCTGCTGCAGGGAGACGCCGCGGCTGTCTCAGATATCTTGAGCCCCACGGGTCTGGGGCATAAGAAAACCCAACCAAAACGAATCCCCCTCCCCCGCATCCCCCTCCCCCCCCCTTGTGGAGAACCACACACAGCCCGGAGGCGCGCAATAAGACACAAACAAGTGCATGAAACTGGCAAACCTGCTCCACCTTTGGGGCTGACCAGTGCGGGACTGCAGTGCACCGTTGATGGGTGTGATCCCGAACCCGCTGGCCCTGCGCTGCAATTTTCCACATCATATGTGGTCGAGAGCACCCTCCAAACAGTCTGGGAATGACTGAACTTGAAGACTGTTTGGGTAGGGCAGAAGACTGCAATTGAGACCAGGAGAATAGACATTCCGTTCTCCCGACACAACCAAGCCCCTCCCTCCCTCAGGTTTTTTTTTTAAGGGGCGGGGCTTTTTTGTTAACAAAAACCATCATCCTGACCCAAACGACAGTTTGCCCGGCTTATCAATTTCTTGCCTGGCCCACGGGCTGTTTCCTGAATGGCTCTGTGGCTAAGGTTGTGGAGCATTGAAATCCAGTCACTCAACCCTATTCCCCACCCCGCCCCGCCCCCCTCTTGTTGCTCTTGTTGGGCTAGCAGATGACTCAAGCCTAGGTGTCAAAGGCCAGTGAAGAACCTTTATTTTTTTATTTAAAAGATGTGCATGATATGCGCCTTTTTTTTGTTCAGATTGCAGATGGCAATTTCTCATTGTGGGGCTGCCTTATTGGGAATTGGTCCATGGTTGTTTGCAATTGGAATTTTTTAGATGTGGCAATTGAATTGTGCTGGTTTTTTTGGCTGTTTTGCTTTTGTTTTGGCTGAACCAGCTTTATGCAACCTGCAATGGACCTGGTTGAGCTGTGGAGTGACGCCACTTGCCACAACCCTCCCTCCCCTTCCACCTCCCCTGGACAATGCATAATCTCCCCCCCCCCCCCAAAAAAAGGACCCTCCCCTCCTCCCCTGCCCATTTGTTGTCTACACTCTGTTGCCGTTGGCACACTGCACAAACGAAACGGCAGAACCAATGGCAAAATGCCTGGACATGCTGCGCACCACTGATGGGTAGCGATTGGTGGGTCACCCTGGCACTGTGCTACATTTCCCACATCTGTGGGGTGAGCACCCTCCAAATTCACCGTCTTGGGAAAGACGTTGTGTGGAGCATGCTGGCGCTGGCATGAGAGGGACGCCAAGGGGCAGAAACAGCAATTGTGAGTAGAGGGACGACTGCCCCCTTCACACTTGCTGACAGCATTTTTCTCCGGTGGCTTGGAACAAGCAACGTAAACAATTTGTTTCTAAAAACTCCAAACAATGCGTACATGCGGAGGTACCGACCGGTGTACTCCCTCCCCCCCCCCCTTGGGTGGTAGCGCTCCCGTGCAATGCAGGGCAAGGGTGAGTTTCGCCCGGATTCCTGTGCCGCCCCCTGCACTTGCAAGTGCTGCTTATTAGTGCATGATCATGGGGTTCTGGTCCAATCTGTGCGGGTCATGGCATTGAGGGGCATGTGGCGTGTTTCACATTAGGGACTCTGAACACAAGACCAAGAAGAGCGGATCGCTCGACATGTCAGGCTTTGACAGGCCTACGACTGCCCCTGCCTTCATGTGTATGTCGCCCTTCTTTGCTGCTGCTTGTTGCGTGTTGGGCAGACAGACATCCACTCGCATCGCGGGACAGTCGCAATGTGTCCTGCCACAGCTTGTGATTGCGAGTCTAGGCAGCGTTGCAGCACAAAGACGAATGGGAACCCATTGTCCAGGGTTTCCAGGGCTGTCCTTAGGGACTTTTTTTTTTTTGCCAAGGACCGTTTTTTGGGCTGGTGGTTACCTGCCAACCGACGGCGGTTGAGTGCCAACCACCAGCAGATAATGGCCAAATTTTCGTTCATTAAGCACCGACTGCTACCAGCTGCTGTCAGGTTAATGCCACTCGTTCTCAGCGAATGGAAGTGACGTGTGCCACTGGCCCATTGCCCGTTGTTGATTGATCCGGCGCCGTCGGTTGGCTGCTGTACCGTGTGACATTTCTGGCGTAGGTGCATTGGAGCAGCATTTTTCTGTTGATTTTTGCACCACGGACGGCCCCGGACCTTCGCCATCAAACGGATGTTCAAGTTCGTGTTCGAGTGAGCATTCGCAAGGGTGACAAAACACTGGAGCACGGGCTCAGTCTTAGGGGAGGGCCTAAGCGGAAAGCCGGCAATCCGGCAGAGGATGTGTTCAGCGTCCAGCTCAACGCCGAAAAGTTGTGGGTTGAGCGCATCGCCTGCGATGAAGTGCTGCAGTTTCTGCAGCTCTGGGCGCCTCCAGTTTGGTCACGGGGGTGCTTTGCCCCCCAGCCCGTTACGGGGGGGGCTCCTTAGACGAGAGCGAGAGGGGGGGGGGGGCTGGGGTGAGGATGCATTAGAACGGCTGACAACCACAGGAGGAGCCCCCCTCCCCCCCCTCTTGACCCCCTCCTACTCCAGACCAAAGTGACCATCGCGGGAAAAAACGAAATTCACAATCGGGAAAATCTGGTCGGGCCATTTTTGGTACACAAACTTTTGGGTCCCAGCCCCCCTCCCCCTTCTAATGCTTCCCCGGATTCCCGGATCCCCAGATTCGGTGGTTTCTCGGATGGGACAACCGATTTAGACATTCCGATGAAGGCTGGGGGTGTGAGCCACGTGGTTTGTTCCATTGCGTTGTTTGTTTGTGAATAGACAGTGGGCAAGTCTGGGGCTTCGGGTTGGGGATAGTGCGTCGGTGCGTCGTTCATTCAACTGACAGCAGTTGGTAGCAGTCGGTGCTTAACGAACGAACACTTGGCCATTGTCTGCTGGTGGTTGGCAGGTACCCGCCGTACACCTTCGTCACCGTGTAGACTTGGCTGTCTCTCTGGTGTACATGTGGTCATTGGGTTGGGGTTTTTTTGGTCTATGATCCATGTGTGTTTGCTGTGCGTTGGTGCGGTTGGTGCATCCGCTCCTCCACATAACCACAGACAGGGGGGTCCTTAAGGGACGAGATTTTTTTGTTGTTGTTAAGGACCCCCCTTAAGGACCGCCCCTAGAGGCCTTTTTGCCCCGGCCCAACGTGGGCCATGTCTATCTTGTCTATCCCCCCTTTTTGGGGATCGCCGAGAAAGCAGGAGTTACGTAGCAATTCCGCCCTCTTTTGGGGGCCACTTCTGATTCTGCCCCCTGCTCTAAAGCGGTGGGGATCCCCGAGGCGGCAGGGGTTACGTAGCCACCTTGCCCACAAGTGGGCCACTTCTGATTCTGCCCCCTGCTCTAAAGCGGTGGGGATCCCCGAGGCGGCAGGGGTTACGTAGCCACCTTGCCCACAAGTGGGCCACTTCTGATTTTGCCCCCCGCTCTAAAGCGGTGGGGATCCCCGAGGCGGCAGGGGTTACGTAGCCACCTTGCCCACAAGTGGGCCACTTCTGATTTTGCCCCCCGCTGTGAAGCGGTGGGGATCCCCGAGGCGGCAATTCTTCAAGGGGTGGTTTGAATCCACCCCTGACTTGACTACGGATTTGACTCATGGTGAGATCGCTTTACTTCGGTTTCTCTTTAGTCAGTTGGGGAAGGAAGTGTGGGATGAGCATTGCATTCATTTCCCTTTCTTAACTATAAAATATGAGGATTCATTGACGGTTGGAGAGTTTTTACTCAATGTCACCTACACACATTGCATTTTTGAGAATCCGGGGGTGGGATATTTTCGCCAATGCTTGGGGTGGGCCATGGGGACCAGTGCTGCTCCTATGTGGAGCACATTGGTGCTTAGGTACTATGAGAGAATGATTCTCCCTCTTTACCCTTCATTGAAACTCATGCCCCACCCACTCACTCGGCCTTGTACATCCCTTGGCATTCCAACACCCCGAGAAATGTGAAGGAAGGGTGGGTGGTGGGGGAGTGCATTAGATTTCTTCGCCTTTCCTCTCACAAGGAATACTACATGCTCTCTTGGGAAAGGTTGAGGGGGGCTCTCATTCGCTGAGGATACCCCCCTCCATAACCACTAAGCCCAAAATTATCTGGGAGGATAAAAATAAATACATCAAGCCTAAAGTCAAACCCATCAAACGGAGCCGCATTCACGCCTTCAGAGTCCCCCACCATGGTGCTGTGCCTATCTCTTTTTCCAGGGTGGTGAGGGGCTTTTTGAACAATTTAAAACTTCTTCCGGATACTAAATTGTTTGCTACCTTGCAGCCCTTACCTAACCTGGGGAGGCTATTCCATGGGTGGCGCACACGTGCTCTCCGGAAAAGCACTTGATCGCGATTTACTGTTTCTATTTTTTTGCTCTGTCAATGTAAGTTAGCCTTTCCTGGCGCTTGTATTACATTTCTTATCCTATTTTATTGACTGTTTTTGAATCCTCTTTCTCTTTTGTCACACAGCTGAGGAGGGGCGGCTAGCCCAAAACATGTTCATATAGAGATCTGAATTTGAATTGTGGGATTGCGCCGTGTGCCCTGCTTGTACGCCGGTAGAGATCTTGAAGGTTTCCCAAGTGCAAAAATCAGGAGGTGAAACCACCCGCGGTCACAAACATTTTAAGATGCTCTTGTTCATGTTGAATTGTGCAGGGTGTGAGGTAGGGTTCGGATGCTATCATGCAACACATGTGGGGCTAGGATCATATGGTTGTGTGCTTATACAAATTTGGGGCTAGGGACTCAAGGTTGAACAATTGGGAACACCGGGGTGAAGGCATGTACTGTCCGCGGGCTCTTTTGAAAATACCAGGTTCTGGAACAACTTTTTTTTTTCTGTTTTGCGTTAAGGACCCCCCCTGACCACAGACATCTGCAAGACGATGCCAGGATTCCCAAAACGTTGAAAGCAAGATTTACCACCGGTTTCTGTGCATCTGCTGACCCGCTTCGCCAGCGCTGCTGTGCCTGACACCGTCAGTCCACCCGTTGCCAACAGGCCTCCATCCCCGTGACATCGCCTGCGTAGACACACTAAGGCAACCGGGTGATCAACAGAGGGGGGGGAGGGGGGATGGGGATCCTTGAGAAAGGACAAAGAAAGGGACACATGTGCAGTCTTATTTGAAGGTTGGGAATGGACGCTTTTTGAACATTCTGCCGGCCGCCAACCCAAAAGCTCCTGGCGTATCCGTTATTGCCCAGGCAATGGCATTGTTTTCCTCCTCTTGTCTCTCCTGCCCCTTCTCTTCTTCCTCTCAGCCCCTTCTTCACGGGTTGGGTGATGGGACCGTACCGACCGGGCTGCTGGGGTCCGGTGCGGGGGGGGGGGGGGAGGGGGGCTGGAGGGGGACATCACCACTCTGGGTGATCAGTGCGGTCCATGGCGGTGCTCCCATGAGCAGGCTAATCTGAGGTGCCGTTGGCTGTCCGGTTTGTTTGTTGCCGGTGTTTCCGGCTTGCTGTTTCTTGTACTGCCCCCTTTCCCTGCCGATGACATGTGATGTTGCCCTCCAGCGGCTCTTGACAAGCTTTTCTTTCATTCCTGTGATCTGCATGTGCTGCATGTTGTGCTGACACCGTCTCAAACAACACCACACACGTGAAAGCTCACACGTCACCATACGCGGGGGGAGGGCAACACACACCACCACCCTCTCGTCCTTCAGCCATGCATGGCAGCAAGCACCAAAGTCAGAAGAGCTCTGGCTCGTTCAATGCATCTTTTGGTGCATCTTTTGGAGAACGGCGGGAAAGTGAGTACACCGGAGAACGTGGTGACAGTCATTTTACGTCCAGCGCTGATACCATGCGAGGCTCCGAGGACCGCGGCAGCCTCGATATGCCTGGGTCCGATGAAGAGGAGGAGGATGTCCCGCCAGCCCCAATCCCGAGGGGAATCTCGAGGAGAGCCGCCTTCTTGCCTTCAGAGCAAGTGCCGCGCAAAAAGAGCTCAAGTCCAGGTCCCCTTGCCCTGCCCTGCGCTGCACGGCGCTGCGCTGTGCGGCACTGCCCTGCGCTGCACCGCCCATTGGGTCTAGATCTGGACCTGGAGACTGCCGTTTGTATGGCGACGGTCCGTCTCCCGACAGGCACTGCATGTGCACCACGGGGACGCACCGTGCGCTGTGCGCAGGATGTGCCCGTGCTGCGCGCGCGCTGTGCGAAAAGTAGGCCATTTTGGACCCGTTTTCCCAGATGGCCAAGGTGGCTGCCATAAGTACTGTGTTCCCAGACGCAGGACCACTGAGATTCTTACTCAGTCCCAAAACGCAGATAATGAGTTAAAACAAACCATGTTTCACACTGAAAATGCCAGATTGCTGTATGAATCTGCTGGTTTTGCTTTGTGGACGTATGCTTCCCCGGTGGTGGGTGGTTTTCCGGGTGGTCACGGGAAAGCTGACGTACTAATGGGCGCTGTGCCCACGCTGTGCACGCGCTGTGCCCACGCTGTGCCCACGCTGTGCACGCGCTGTGCACGCGCTGTGCCCACGCTGTGCACGCGCTGTGCCCACGCTGTGCACGCGCTGTGCACGCGCTGTGCACGCGCTGTGCCCACGCTGTGCACGCGCTGTGCCCACGCTGTGCACGCGCTGTGCCCACGCTGTGCACGCGCTGTGCACGCGCTGTGCAGAAACGCCCCCGCGCTGCACGAGGGCACCCACAACTGCCAATCAAGCGTTTCATTGCCGCGTACGGTCCTCCTGCATCCCGTCCAGATCCGGGCCACAGACACCCGCTTGCGACGCCTCGGGTCCTCCTCGCAGCCGCCCGCCGTCGCCGGCCGTTGCTCCATCGGAGCCCCGCCTCTCGGTTGCACTGGTGGGTCGCTTCGGCGCGGCGCCTCGGTGGACTCGCCGGATACATCGGTGGCTGGCATCTGGTGCCTTTGAGATTTGCGTCACCGCTTGGCATACTGCCCAGGCCTCGGCCCACAGGAAGATTTTTTTCGCCTCGCAAGCCAACCCCGCCGATCTTGCACCCATTTCACGTGCTCTGGCGCGCGCGACCGGCCCAGTGGCCCTGCTCTCTTCGCCAGAGACATTGCCCACTGGAGTATTGATGGACATCGCCCACTGGAGTATTGATCTGCACGGCCTGCAACTCCCACCAATGACCCGAGCAAGTCCAGACTTGGCACGTGCTGTAACTCTACAATGTTGAGCCAGCCCCATGGGCCTGCACTGTGACGAAATCGATCACATCACAGCGTGCTCATCGCACTGCCACGCTCTCTAGTGAGGCCCTGTCACACCCTTAGGCTCTCCCTGTACCTCCTTGTCGTCCCTGCCTTAACGAGGCGTGCGTTGGCGGTCATCGGCGCCGCTGGCGCGGAAGCGCGGGACCTGCAGAGCAAACAAAGCAAAGTCACTCCTCAGGCACCGCTACTGGACACTGACTGCTCACATGCCATCCCTGCACCATCTCCACCTTCCACCGCCCCTTTACCATGAACGCATACACCACCCCGACCAATGTGAGTTCCCACTGCACCGCCCCACCTGGACACCACCGTCTCCACCCTTCATTCAGCCGATGCCTGGCGACCAGTATCAGCTGCACCCGCGCCCCTTCCTCCATCCTCCTTGCCACCCCCTGCATGCTCGTCGAACTGCTGGGGACGGCTGCCATTTCCAATAGTTGCATGCCCTGCCCTGCCCTGCCCTACCCTGCCCTGCCCTACCCTGCCCTGCCTTACCCTGCCCTGCCCTGCCCTGCCCTGCCCTGCCCTGCCCTACCCTACCCTGCCCTGCCCTGCCCTGCCCTGCCCTGCCCTGCCCTGTCCTCCCCTTCCCTTCCCTGGTGCACCTTCATGTGAGCGGCTTCAAACTACTCCGTGACATCTGCGCTTGATTGTAGGCCCAGGGGGTCCACCACAAACGCCTCCTTGTTCCTCACGTCCAACGCCACCACGTAACAGTGCCGACTTACAACTTCCGAGGGGCCTTTGTTTCGGTGTAAACGATACGCCTTCACCCACTTCGGCATCGCACCATGTTTCTGCCCTGCCCCGCTGTGCCTGTGTCCCGTGCCATCTCTCCTGCATGCCTTTGTCCTGCACTGCCCTCTCCTGCACTGTGCTGTCCTGCAGGCCTCAGGAACAACAGCAGCCTCACGGTGGAGAAAAGAGGCGTGAATTTCAGCCCCCGGCCCACCATCCTCAATCCCGAGTCGCCTCGGAAGGGGAGCATGAACAGTGACCAGGACACCGGCCCTGGCGCGCGCAGGTCTTCGATCCCCAGGCATGTGCTGTCCCCGAGAGGCCCTTGTCTCCGCCCTGTCGCCCCCCAAGAGCCCTCGGGCCCCAGGGGCTGCAGGGGCCTCGCACGCGGGTTGTGCGCAGTGCGCGCCGGGGCCCTCGACTCTCCGGGTCCGGGACTTCGGGGTCGCGTGCGCATTTCCGGTCCGGAAAGTGGTATCAGGAGACGCGGTGGCTGCGGGAAAGTCTGTGGCCGAAAAGATACGGACACGCCTCACCGGCACGTGACGGGGGTCGCGCTGGACCACTTGGTGCCACAGGGGGTGAGGCACAGCCCCTCTCCGGGGGGACCCTTTCTTCTGACGGAAGCCAACACATGTACCCGAAAGTACCAACCGGCGCACTCGCTGACCCTCTATGCCCTGCCCCCCCCCCCCCCCCCCTGCCCTTGCGACCCCGCAAGTGGACATTTTGGGGCCCAAAAGCCGCCGCTGGGGAGGGGTCCCCCACCGCCGGTTTGGGGTGTCCACTTGGAAGCGCCTGGCCAACGGCGAGGGCCGTTGCCCTCCTCCGTGTGGACCCGACACGGAGCAGTGGAATAGGGACATCCGTTGGCACAACCTCCCGAGGGAAAAGAAGGATGAGTCGGGAGGTGAGGGTAGGCCAGGCGGGGAGAGGGAGGGCACAAGGGGGTGAGAGGCCGATGGGCGCCGCTGCCTATGGAGGGAAAGGTTTCAGGGAAAGGGCAAGGGTAAGTGGCGAGAGGCCAATAGGCGCCGCCAGCTGCAGACAGCAATACAACCAGGCGTCATGCCAACCCCCCCCCCCCCCCCGCCCAACGGTTTGTCAGTCAGTCGCTCAGTGCGCAGCTTTGCCGGCCCACAGGAAGAGGGATGTTTTTTTTTTGTGGGATTTCGTCTGCCAAGACCATACCAAACGTGATGTGCAATACCCCATTGCAGGGGGTGGGATGAGGCTGGATGGGCCTGAACACAATATTAGACCACCTTTGTCATGGCCAGACAGGCCGTGAGAAGCCAAAGACCTTGTGGAGGGGAGTGTGTCGTTGCAAAAGCGTACGCTTCCAATTGCGTCTCGGTTCCGAGTATCACGGCCATCATTTATCAGAGCCCGGGCTGGTGTGGCAAGGGTATCTTTCGCCCTTTCATGTCATTCGTCTCCCACTGAAGAATGGCTGACAGCCCTGCCAGCTGTGCTGAGTGCAGGGAGCTCGGCATCCCCCCTTCCTTGAGTACAGGCCCCTTGGGTGATGGGGCTCGTTGATCCTGGGAATTCAAAATTCACAGAGCTCGCCTCATGGTCTTGGAGGTGCTGGAGGTTTCTGTGCAGAGACGTCAAACGTCTGTGAACGATTGTCGATCGAAGTTTGGAATGTGAACGTGCAACAGCATTTGCAGCACTGAAACCGCCAGATTTACAGCTGAGCCACAGCCATCCGGCCTGCGGTTTTCCAACTCTCTAACCACCGTGTTCCTCTTTTGGGGCTCCCATCCCCCCTCACACCCTCTTATTCACAAACACTTTCCCTTCTGCTGGAAGGCGCAAAACACGAGCCCTGACTCCATTCGAGCGAAACCGTTCGCAAGTTGGCGTGGCAGCGTTTGTGTGTGTGTGTGTGTGTGTGTGTGTGTGTGTGTGTGTGTGTGTGCGTGTGTGTGTGTGTGTGTGTGTGTGAGCGTTCTGAGGGTTTAGGGTGACTCGAAGTAGGGCATTCCAACCGTCGGGTGTTGGATTGCCGTCAACGGATTCTTCGGCACAAACACAGCGAAGGCCAGAGCAAAGCTGCTTTCCAAAAAAAAAGTCTTCCATGACTTTATTTAAACCTTTACAAAGTCGCCGCGAGGCCGTTGCTCTACGCGTGTCACAGACCGCCCTGTCCCTGTCCCTGGGGCAAATCCGTTGCAGTCGGACATTTGGACGTGTCCTTCCCGTGCCCACCTGGTCTCAGGGAGCCGAGGCGCACTTCTGCCGATGCTGAGCTGACAGACCCGCTCGTCGCTACGCGGAGACGCACGTCGACTGAGCGACGCTCGTCGATGGAACGACGCTCATCCCACGAGAAGCCCGGCGGATCCCTCGAGAAGCGCCGTAGATCCCAAGAGAAAGACGTCCCCCCAGCCTCACAACACTCGGGTAAGTGCATGAGCTACTGGGGACGCGTTGTGGGTTGCGGTTAGGGCTTAGGCAGGGTTGGAGTCTGCGGTCGTCCCAGAAAGTAGAGCGTGTCCCTGCTGGTCCCACACAACGATCATGTGTATGAGGGAAACGAAAGCGCGGTGCGGTGCGCACGGTATCTGGTGCTAGGGGAATGGCCACCCCGGTGGGATGTTTGGGCCAGGCGCGGCGTGGCCAGGGACCCGGGCGTGCCTTCGTTAGGAAGACGGCATGAGGGCGCCCGGTTCGTCGAGGACTGCGGTTGCGGCCCCGGTGAGCTCCAGGGATGCCCCGCGCAACCCGCAGGGCGTGGCCCCACGCCGCAAGGGGCTAGCGGGGCCCGAGGGGGGAAAGGCCCGTCAAGGACCTGGGAGTGCATCATATGGCATGGCCGGCTGATATGCAGAGTCGTTGGGGACGCCATCGTGCTCCACCCCAGGCGGCTTGTGAGCCTTAAGATCGGCCCCCAAATCCAAATCCAATCCTCCTTTCCTCCCTCCCTCCCTTCCTCCCTCCCTCCCTTCCTCCTGGAGGGGAACGGCCACCCCTCAAGGCGCAAACCGCCTCACGTGCCTAGCGCGGGCACTAGGGCCTAGGCTTGCACCAAGAGCGCCCTGCGCGATGAGTGGGGCGTGGCCCTTCGCCGCCCAGGGCCAATAGTGTCCCAAGAGCGAGCGGGGAAGGTCTGTTGAGGGCCGTGGGCGACACCACAACGTGCACCAAGAGCGCTGCGCACGACGAGCGGGGTGTGACCCTTCAGCGCAGTGGGCTGACAGCGCCCTGGGGGTGAGTGGGGAAGGTCTGTCGCGGGCTAGGGCTGTGCATTTCACACGGCATGGCCGGCTGATATGCAGAGTCGTCGGGGATGCCATCGTGCTCCCCGGGCGTCCTATGAGCCTTAAGAGCAGCCCCCCCAAACCCTCCCTTCCTCTCTTCCTTCCTTCCTCCCTCGCACCCTCCCTCCCTCCCTCACTGGCAGAAACACCCCCCTCAGCCCTGTGCTGACGTGCACAGGGGCAGAAGCACCTCCCCCTTGCCCTGTGCAACAGCGGTGCTCAGCGGAGGGGGCGCCGCAAGGGACGGGGGGGGGGGAGCGGGTGGGAGGAAGGGCGGGGGAGGGCCAACCTCTCTCTTCCACCCGGTGGCCGGCGCGAGGCCAGGGTGTGTCCATCATATGGCATGGCCGGCCAATATGTGGAGCGATGGGGGCAGCCACCGTGCTCCCCCCCCCAAGGCGTCCTGTGTGCCTTAGGATCGGCCACCAAATCCAAATCCAAATCCAAAATCCAAATCCTCCCTCCCGTCCCTCCCCCTCCTTCCCCCTCTCTGATGCTTTTCTTGTGCTGCAGAAAAGCCATTGATCAAGAAGAGCCACTGATGGGCGCGTGGTTCGTGCTGCAGCCAATGGGGAATGTGTCCGTGGGCAGACCTGCAGGAATGTGCCGAGCCGCAGCCCTTAACAAGGCACGCTTGGACCCGGCCTCGGCGCAGGGCAGTTACTGCCTCATGGCCACATGGATTGGGGCGCATGGGTGCGGTGCGGATGGCCCAAGCTGAGTGTTGCACGACCTGCCCGCCTTCACGAGTTGGGCCAAGTTTATCTATCACTGATGGGCGGCGTCATGTTGCACGTCTTTTTTTGCCTTTGCCTTTGCGGCCGCCTGTCTTGATGGCGGCGCTTGTCTGTTGGTGCGTTTGAGGATTGCCATGCCACACACACACAGTATGGCCAGTGGGGCGGAAGAGCAGCCGCGGGGCAGCGGGACAGTGGCAACGTGGGGGGCTGCATCACCGGGGGTAGTTATGTGTGGGGCCGGACCCCAGTGGCCCCCCTCCCCCTCTGGACCGCCACTGGGGATGAGCAGGGTGTTCAATAGTGCATATGACACCACAATCTCTGGTCCTTCTGGGCGTGGCCTCTCTTGTGTGGTGCTCAAGGAACTGCTGATGGGCTGGTGCATGTCGATTGGAGGAGACCAACGTCTTCCCTGTAGCCTGGCACATGCCCAACACAGGCCCGCCAAGCCCATGGGGATGGGGAGGTTCCGGGGGGATGTACATTGGGGGTTACCCCGGCACACTACTGCCCACTGCCCACTGCCCACAGCAGTGGGACAGTGAACAGAAGGAGCTGCCAATGTGCACTGCCCACGGCAGGGCTGTGGTGTGCAGAAGGAGATGCCACTGCGCATGGTGCACAGCCATGTGGCAGTGAACAGAAGGAGGGGCCACAGCCGACTGCCTATGGTGCTCCTTCAGGCGTGTGCAGGGCCCCGAGGCACGATGGTACAGCCTCAAAATGATGGAACACACTCAAGTTTGGTTTGTGACCCATTTAGCTATATTGGCATGTCTAATGCCCCGCCATGACCTCTGCTTTATTGTTGCCCTGTTGCTGCACTGAGACTCCATCGCTATACCTGGCGATCGCCTGCCCTTTAGGAGCAATGCCCTCGTGCCACAACGGCCGCTTCCAATGTCCATTGCGGGGTTCCATTGGGTTCTGAGGCAACGATGCGATAGATGACAAGTTGCGTTGCTCTTGGGCACCGGTGGCCTGCCATCATTTGGCCTGTGTGCCACAACCATCATGAGAAACTCCACATGTCTGACGCACGGGGTGTGTGTGACAGTGTTTGACCCCAACTTCTCCGCGGTAGCTCGGTGCTTCGCCGCACGAGTGGGTTTCGTGTCGCGAAGTCGGGATTTCGATACACGCGGTTCCGACTTTTCTCTCTGTTTCGGCACACTTCATGACGGTTGCTGTTACCTGTGCTGTCCCATAGATGTGAATTATTTGTTGTACAGTGCTAACTCGAAGACCCTCACCAGGCCTGCGCTACCCCCCATCACCTCTACCAACGGTTCCACCCACACTTTCGCTTCCGGTAAGTGGCGGGGAGCTCTGTGCGCTATGCTGGTATTGCATGGTGTCTTTATCTCATCAAGTATGTTGAGCCGCTTGGTCACCCGCACAACAGGTTTCGCACACACACGCACACGCGCGCGCGTGCACACACACACACACACACACACGCGCGCGCGCACCTCCCAGCCCCTTTCCGCCCCTCCCAGCACATGAGCTCCAGCGGAACCCGTGGGCTTCAGCCCCCGCAACCGCCGACAGCACAGTGGACTCGCCCAAGGGGGCCTCCACGCAGGGACACACGGACGCACGGCAGTGGGATGCAGGGCACGGTACCCCCTCTTGTTGCATGTGTGACAGTGTCGCTTAACCCAGTTTCCTGAAGCCCGACCACGAGGCACAAGAACGCAAGAACTCACGATTCGGTCGATTAGCAGTAGGACTTAGGTGTTGAACCGCTGTTTGAGTATGATTTGAAATAATTGGGCGTCACACACACGCACAAACGCACGCACGCGCGCGCACATTTTTGCCCTCCCAAAGCTGAACCGCAGGGGACCGCTACCAACAGCGAGCAGCTGCCAACCAGCCCGAGCTGCTGCGCAGACCCTTGTTGCCAAATGGACGCCCAAGCCACGAAGCACCTCACCCAAGGGAATGCGGCCCGCACCAGACTAGGTCGCGCCCGGCCGCCACCCCCTCGCGCGGATTCATGAACAACGCATGGCCCAGTCACATTCATCACTCAGTAGGGCCGGCCCAAGTCCGATGTCTGACAGGAGTCGGCCCTCCCCGATCAAGCCTCAGTGCCCGGACGCGTCTGACCCGTAACTCATTCTGGCCCCCATCAATGTTCCGCCCTCCTCTGGCCCTGGGCCCGCACGTGAAGCACGTTCCCGAAGCCAGGGCTGCCCTGTGTCACCCAGGCGTCTGTCCGCACAGAAACGTCACAGTTATTTTTCGCCCCGCCTCGCCACCGTTCAGCAGCAGCGGCGGCGATAGCCAGAGGGCTGTCTGCGGGTTTGGAGACGTCCCACGATGGCACGGACCGCGTGCGCAGGCCACTTTCTTTCTCGACGACTCCGTCCCACGGGGAATCCTTGAATGCCTCCAGCAATGGACCGCAGCGAAGTGGTTTGGCATCATTTGCCTGAGGGAGGGGAAGGGAATTTGATTATTTTGCTGCACATTTGGGCTGTGTTAGGATCCATGGTATGCTGCACCAACCCTCAAGGTTTTGGCCACCATGTTCTGGGCATTTGTGGCATAGGGTCGGGCGCAATCAATGATTTTGCCCACATAACTGCTGTCTGCACTTTTGGGTGCTGTTGCCGTTGTTAGCTCAGGGAGTGGGGGCAGTCGCATTCGTTGTTCACAAGGAGGCAAAGCGCAGGGGATGGGGTCTGGGCCGGTCCAAAGGGGGTCTGGTGGGCTTCGAGGTGGGGAGGGTCGGAAATGTTTCCCATGTCTGATGACCTTCCGGAAGCTGCTGCCCTGTTTAAGTGGGCTGTGTGCCCGCCACGCTCCAGAGCCCAGGCCTGACAGAGCGTTCTTTCTTTGCTGCGTTGACCTCCTCCTGACGCGACGAGGATGGACCTCTCGCCTGTCATGGGGGCAGCCACTGGGGGGAAGTTCCGTTGCGAAGGTTTTGTACATAATTTGTTCGGTTTTTTTAGGATCTGTGTGGCGTGATTTCTCCAATTCACCCCCAGAGGCCAAAAAACAACGCATGTAATTTGAGATGGAAACAGCTATCAGCGGCCACAAGTTTCTTCGCAATGGTATGGCACTAGTAGGGGCCTGGCAAGCATTCAACCCCGCTGGTTTGTCACGGTCAGCTTTTGGTTACTGTACATAATTTGCTCACCCCTTTTCAACACTTCGTATCGAATTTGTTGCGCTGGAATGCACTGCTGCAGAGTTTTGCTCCCACATTTTGTTTCCTGCGGTATGTGAACCTTACTATTTGACAAGCACCGCTGGCTTCGTCAGGCTGACCCTGCTCACCTGGATTCTGCACATATGCTGATCTTTTACGCCACCCAACCTGAATCCCTCTTTCTGATCCTCAACATATCCCTCACATCCATCCTAAAACCTGCCGGGGTGCAGTTTTGTCTATTTGTGGCGGAGATTTACAGATGACCTTGTTTTTGCAGTGCATATTTGCCTGAAATAAATACAAACAGTGAGCAGAAGCCCGCGCCCAAACAACACCCCTCCCCGTGTCGGAACGCGTCCTCGTCTTTTCATTTTGTTATTCTGGTTTGGTTACCGGAGGAGTAGCAGGCACTGTGCGCACACGGTGCAAATAGTCCTTCGGAGAAGCGATGGGTGTTTGCTGGAGGAGGTGGTGGTGGTGGATTGCCCAAGGCGGTTTTGCAAGTGTGCGAAAAGGTTTCAGCACATTTCTCTGCCCCCCCCCCCCCCTTTGTCCAAGCACGAAGACCCCGGGTGACCGTTGTTTTGATGGTTTTTTCTGACCATGGTTTTTATGGTCAGAAATTCAACGCTTGGTGATTGTGTGCTGATTGTAGAGGGAAAGAGGGGCTGGGTCATGTTTGTGATGGTTCCTCTTGCTCACAACAACATTCTGATCTGAACATACTGCAACCCATTGCTATCTGTTTTGCTGTGGTTTCCAGCCATGAATAAAGTTGCTATCGATGGCTTGGGTGTCACGTACATCCGATCCACTGGCGAGCATGTGCCTGCCACCATTTTTGGTCCTTCTACACGTGGGGATGGCTTCATTCATTTGAAGTACACGAGGAATGGGCATGAGCTTGAGCATCATGCCCCTTTTGATCGTGTTTGCTTCCCAATTAGCATTCTGTTTGTAACAATGATTTGTGTGGTTGCCTGTGTCTCAGTTTCCGCCGCGCACCAGGGAACCTGGAAGACAGGCTTGTGCGAATTGGGGGTTGTTGGAGCCCCCCTGAAGGTGGGGGGTGGTGGGGGCCTGGGAAGCTGCTCGCATGTATCTCATGGCCCTTATGAATCCAAATTGCGCGCTGCAGGCGCCGCAAGATAAGCATCCCCAGGGGTTTATGGTGCCTCAGGAGCGTTGTATGCTTTCCGTGTTCCTCAAACATGTGGCGATGTGTGTGCTCTGGTCAAGTCTGATTGCGGGATGTGCTCCGACATCACCTTCTTTTGCTCCGGCTCTGGACTTCACTGCACCTGTGCCTGCAGCGCAGCCACAGTGTGAACGCTCAAGGTGACAGTCATTAGCACGATTGTTTGGGGTTAAAAGCAGATGGTACCCTGGCTAGCCATTGTCTTTCTGACCGCGGTTTTTGCGGTCAAGAATGCAGGATGACATGTTTGTGAGGTGGCTGTTGTGGGAAAGAGGGGCTTGGTCATGCCCTGCGAAGAGCTGTTGCTGCTCGTAACAACATCCCGTTGTGGGACCTAAACCCCCATTCAACTGCATGCCTCTGGTTGGTGCGTACGCACAGCCTAAACTCTAAGCCCGGGATCCGTGTCTGACTGTTGTTTTGCTTGACTTGCACAAGGGGGGCGGTCCACATGTTTTACTTCGGGGAAGGACAGTGAGAAGCAACTCTGCTTTTTGCATGCGATGTCGCCGTCACCAGCATTGCAGACTGTGCGGCGTACGCAAGTCATCAGAGTGACCACTCTGATCTCACTGCCCTAACCCTGAACTGCAGCCGCCCCTTTCTACAAAAGAATTTGCTGTTTCTGGATTCTTTTTTTTTGAGCTTTTGGGTTATTCGGTGGTTTAGGGGGCAATGTCTACGGTCTTGTGGTGGTGCTCCTGACTGTGGCTGTGCTTGTGGTTATGGCCGCAGTTATGGCACGGTTCAAGCCAATGGGATGATGGTTGCCATTGTGCATGTATTGAGCAGAACACTCAAGGTGTTAGGCAGGAGGAGGCACAAACACACACACCCTAGTAGTAGGTACCTTCTTAATATGGTTTTCCCGCTCGCAGCATACACGCACACACACACACACACACAGGAGCACATCATTCCAAACATTGCTACAGTGCTGAGATTGCTGTAGTGAGGTGCTGTATGGTACCGAACGCTATGATCATGTTTGTCATTTGGCCACACACACAGACACACACACACACAGACATAACTTGCAGTTTGAGCTTTGATTTAATTTCCTGGGCGTCACACACACAGACATACGCACTTAGTCATCACCCCCCCCCCTTTGACGTTCCCCACCCCTTGTCTTTCCCGGGGGGGGGGGGGGGGGGCATCACTTGGTCAACCCAAAATACTTCGTTGCGGCTCATTGTGTTGTTGTGTGGGTGACTGTGTTGTGGGGCACTGCCACTTGTATCCCTTGCACTCATGGCAGGACATTTTGCTCACTTTTGCTGAAATGAAATGAAATGAAAAATGGGACTTGACAGCACAACCATGTTTCCCCCTGGGACAAATGTGATGTTCATCCGCTCCACGGGGGAACCTGTTTTGGTGCAGGTTGTTGGACATTTGAAGCACGGTGATGCATATCGCCGCATCACTTTTAACCGTGATGGCAAGACCGTCTTGCACGACCGTTGGACGACCATACCTGATATCTAATGATATCAGCAGCTTCCTCCGTACTCAGTTGCCAGCTTGTCCCAAAACTGCCTATGGTGATGATATCGGCGGATCTCTCCTCCAGGATGTGGGCAGCTGTCTATGATAGACTTGCAACTTGGTCTCCAATCCCACCTGTCCACCTGGAAGAGGTTGGACGCAAAATTTCCCGGGGGTGCGTGATGTTCTCCAGGCAACTGCACAGTGACGGCGCGAACACAGCACCGATGGTTGTCCCAAGAAGCAGATGCTTGGTTCAACAACGTTGCAGTGTTGTATTGTACCGGTGAACTTTGAGTAACAGCCCGCAGGTTCGCACCAACGTGTGGCATCCGCGCCGCCACGAACGGCGCCACAAGCGGTGAACGCAGTACGGAATCTACAAATAGCCCGTAATACGCTGCTGCAAAATCTGGTTTTGAGAATCTATTTTTCCCGGCAAATTCACTGGATGTTGATAAACTTTTTCAATCGAACCGAAATCGGGACAAACAAAGTGAAGGCAAACAAATCAGCACAAATGCAATAACACATTAGTTTTTACACTATTTGTTCTGCAGAAAATGTGATAACATGAATGCAAAACAAAAGCGTATAAAATACATGCCAAGGGAATGCCATGCACGCGGTGCGCACGCAGTGCAAAGTTTTGGATGTCGGCAAATACTCGAACCCTAGTTTTGGCCCCTTTTCACAAGCCTCCGTAGAGGCGGTTCGATTCGCCCTGCCGAGTACTCTTCCCGACAGATAGTACGTGCACCAAAACCTTGGTCGACTTCAAGGTGATTCTCGAACTGAGATGCTCAAGATCATCGATCGGTATGGCCACGTCCACAACTGCAAAGAAGTCAACGTGGTCATCATCGCTCGAAGGCTCTCGATCGCCGATACTCGATGGTGGCGAGTCGACACCAGGACCGGACAGTTCTTCTTCGATGATGCTGTTGGTTATAACTACAACCAGAAGTATCGATGGACACCTGGCCAACCCTATGGTATTGACACCTTTCAGTCTTCCCCCTATTAAACAGGTGACACGTATTCTTAGGTGAGTATCCTAGCCCCTCTGCGTGCGCAATATGCACGCAGTGCCCACGCAGTGTGCATGCAGTGCAAACACTTAGCCCAATACACATAAATGAACTCATTTCTGTTTTGAGCTCTTTGCATAATCTGCGTCAGCTTGACGCGCATGTGTTCTGCTAGGATTCTGTTTCCCGGAACTACAAGCAAGCACATTTCAGCTACTTTTTTGCAAAATTTATCTCAAAATGCCAACATTCATTACACCTTTATGCACTCTGAATGCAGGGCTTCGAATTACAATTAGTAGATAATGGTGCAGGGGCTTTTTTGAGGGTTACCAGGAGTGAATATTTCAACATTATAGACTTGCCAAAGTGGAAGGTTGCATAAAGGACATAGTTTAGCAGCCAAGCAAACAAAAAGTACCGTAATCACCGCTGTTTCCAGAAGAACAAAATTGCCCTCTAAAAAGTAGGATAATTCGTCCAATTTCCCCACTATGTTTTCGTTGACATTCTTTGACCGCTTTTAAAAAAAAGTATACCACTTTCGGCCGCCTAAGAAGGTGGGTGAGAGAGGGGTAGAAGCGCATGCAATCGCAATATTTGGAATGCTATTTGGGTTTGCCGGCTACGCATCTTCAGGTTGGTTCGAATGACAAAAGTACTGCTGACAGTTAGTGTAGTTTGCGTTGTTCAAGGACACATAATATAGGGACATCTGCAAATTTTATGTGCAAATACTCAAGTAGCCGTTGGGCCATTTCTTCCTTGGCGATGGCTCTACTAGTTACGATAGACTTCTCACAATATTGAATGATGCATGTTCAAACGAACTCGCCATAAATATATCATCGTTGTGTTTTTTGCTTTTTGTTTTTCTTTCTTTGGCGCCATGGTAGAGATTGCTTTTTTGCCACATATCTGTGTTGGTAATTTTCGTCAAAGTTTTATTTCATAAGTGAGTGAATAATGCAACACAAAGTATACACAGCCCTTAGTAGATCCACATTGAAGCAACATGAAAGCACAATGGACATGTTGTTTTTGTTTTATACTTGTGTTAAACACACGAAGATTTGTCCAACACACAACGAGTTGACCACAACACAGAGACTTGTTCAACACACATGTATCAACATATGTGTTCAAATGTGTGTGTAAATATTGAAGAATACAACAGACATGCATGCAACTAGGATGAACAAGGACAATGGTGACTCGGGCTTAGTACAACTTTGTGAGGTATGAAGTTTGACCAGGTTACATCTAGAAAAGAGGTAGGTTTTGTGGTTTTCAAACAGATTTTTTTACAAACTGCACGAACCTTTTTAAAACCTCTTACCTCTTCAGCAAAAAGGTAAGAGGTCTAAGTTTTAGAAAAAGGTACCATGCCCTAATGGTGACAGAAAATGCAAATCAAGGTTGCCGCTAAAGCTGATCGCTAGCTACCCAGTGCCAATAAAGGGTGCAGCACAAACAGACTCAGGTGGAATGGTAGAAGTTTTCGGTGTAGGGGGCGCAATAGGCAGATAGAATGAATGCAACTTCTTCTACCTTTAAGACAGCACCTTCAACCGCAAAGTTACAATTTGATATGGCACTACCATCTTGCTTGTCACCATCCTTTGACTCACTACCCCTCTCTTAGTGTTGTGTTGTAGACCTCCTCGCCCTGTTGGCATTTGCAGCTGGAAGCTAGTGCAGAAGAATTCTCTTGAGCAATGAGTTGCTGCCTTTGGTAGCTTATAGCCTAGACAGCCGAGCGGCAGCTGAAGCGGGGCCAAGTTTAAGCACCTCTCACACATGTAGCTGCAAAGTGTTAGAGCTAACTTCTCCATCACCATCGTCGTTGTCAGCCATGGTCTCCAAGGCAGTGAGAACATGAAGTAGATGGACAGTTGGTGCGGGAGTTGGCAAGAGAAGGAGCAAAATCACTGAGTTTGAGCCCATAACTTCGTCCACCTACATAGTGAGAGAAGCGTGAATCAATAAAGAATGTCAAGAAGACAAGCAAGGTGCATTGCCAATAGCGCCTGATCACACAATCAACGCATGTCAGTGTTAGCACTGGTTTACACAATCAATGTGTGTTGCCAACGGCGCTTATGACAAAAAGGCACGCGTCGTCACGAACACTTGATCGGACAATCAGCGCGCGTCCCTACCAGCACTTGACCTCAAAATTAGGAGACACCCTAGTTGTAAATCCGTGCACCACTACTCCTTTATCGCTTACACTTTGCGCATAACGCACGAGCTCTTCTTCTGCGTAGGCCGTCAAAAGTGACTGAGCGTCTCGCTAGGTTGAACCTTCTGCTTCTAGGTTGCTACATGACATGTGTGGAGCCAAGTGTGCCAAAGCATTCGGCATTGTCTCAAACTCAAAGAACTAGACGGAGGTCAAAAAGAGGGCAGTATGTTGTCTAGCGAGCAAGGAACGGTACCGGAGGGAGGTGGACCGAGTGTAGGCATGGCATAGACACCTGCCCATTGAGGGCGGGAAGGGGCCTAGCGGGGTATCCAAGTGTGTCCAAGACCATTTGTAGGTCGTTCAAGGTGCGAGTTGACATGTACCGCACAGGTAATCATGCGCCCATGCAACGGAAGTATGGCCCCAACTCCCCTTCTTAGAGTACACTGTGGAGCTGCACAAACATAGAAATGCACTTCAACACATGAAGTGGCGAGTGCAATGCCATGACGGACCTACAGAAATGGGTGGGAGTGATTGTTGGGAACGGTTCTCATGTACCAACACAGTAACAAGGATCATCATCACTGCAAACCACCATGATGGATAGGCTCCCACCTTCAAGATAATACAACAATGTGACGATCATCTATTGTCGTCAATTTGGGTTGTCCAACGGTGTGCTCCATTGAAGATTCACCCGCTTGGGGCACCTCTACATACAACTCCATTAGCAAGACCATGAATGAGGACATAGCGGCCGCCTAGATCCGGCAAAAAGACAATTCTTCAGATTTTTAGCTACAAAGTGCGGTGGCTGCCTGCATCCGCCAAGCTCAAGAATCCAGGCAGCGGCAAGAACAAGCTAAAATCGAATTGGGAGCTACTATGATCCTCTGAAAATGAATGTACAAGCAACCTAACAGCAATTTGGAGGTTGCGTAGCAGAGGTGTTAAACAAGAAAGAAATATGAGGGCGGCCTAGAGCCGCCAAGAATGGACTTAGGCATGGAAGGTTCTGTTGAACCTTATACTCCAACAAGGTGGGTCCGTTTGGGGGTCCGGAGAAGGGGAGCGGGGGAGGGTTGGTGGAGAAAGGGGGGGGTAGGGCCTGGAACCGGTTTTACCAATTAATAAGAAAGTCGGTCATCGGCAAGAATTGGAGGTTCTTTTTGAAACAATCGGCACAATCGATGATTTTGAAAACTAATTTTATCTAATTCATCAGAGTCCTTGCAATGTTTCAAGATTGTTTTCAGCAAATACATTGTGTCCGAATTTTGCAACCAAAAAACCCTTTGGTAGCAATAACCGAAGGTCAACGGTGAAATACACCTTGCACCCTAAGTCGTATGGCCTCTTTTTTCATAGATGGCGAAAAAAATGGGTACTGAAAAGCAATTACTCGGAAAGCATGGTAAGAGATGCGTTTCAAATTATCGTCAGCGCTGGAAAACTACCCTTTTATCCTCTGGTTTCCCAAATCTGTTGGCCATATTCCTGTATGCTCAGTGGTATGTTTTCCATTTTGTACAGAGCTACTTCTCTGTCGTAGCTTGGACCAAGAAGGCATGTCTTTTGACACCTTCCGGCCACTTGGCCAGCCAATGCTAGTTGGGCACCCATTACTTTGAGCCTACTTTTTCCCCTGAGCATATGCAGGCTACATCCACCCCAATTTGTTCCCAGCAAAAATGGTAACATTTTTCCGTGTTGCGCCGCCCGCACATGTAACCGAAATCGGTTGAGGCCACTAGAAGCTACACAAACACCCAGCCCACCCAAATGCGACAGCAGCATCAGTCCACAGGCCCACAATATGATATGAAATCTGAAACTGTACAATACGGTTGTACATACGCCAATGAACAAGGGTCATGATTCAGCAATTTGGTTAGGTGGGCTGCCATGCATCAAACCCTCCCCATGGGGTGATAGAACCACCCCAAAAGAGGTTGTAACCCCCCCCCCCCCCGGGGTGATAAAACCACACCCCTAAAAGAGGTGATAAAACCACCCCCAGGGGCCCAAAATGCCGAAAAAAGGCTGGGCGGTGGTTTTATCACCCATTTTGAGGTGCGTTTATAACCACAACCACGGGGGGGGGGGGGGCAAACATACAGAACAGCCAAGCCAAAGCACAGCTTTGTTTGGAGCACCATTTGAAAAAAGACGAATCCCCCCTCCCCCAGAGATGTCCAAAGGAGGGGGGGGCCGGGGGGGGGGGGGGGGGGGCTATATGGTAGACTTCCAACCGCGGAACAGAATGGTTGCATAATCAACAGAAACACATGATTGTTCACAGTTTGTGGCACTTCTCTGTTTTTGAGGAAAAATGCTCCTGCAGCTGCACTTCAGGTGCATTGGAAATGAGACAGGTCAATCAGGGTGGTCCCGAACCAAAAACCAATCGCCTGCTGGCGTCCAGCAGTTTGACGGTGACTGGAGTGGTCTCTAAAGGCGGTAATGCAGAAAAAGGACATTGGACGTCTTGAAGGGCGTCCTGGGGTTGGACTGCATAGCCCCCTCTGGGGACGGAGCTTGTGGCCCCAGCGCTCGCTCCATTTCCAAGCTGTGCGTCAACGGCCATTGTGATGCACGAGGATTTGCAGAGGACTGCCCTGTTGGTGGTTCCTGATCCAAGGGGAACAGGATGCTTCAGCAAAGCGCAGCAGGGCTCAGAATGGAGGAGGGCAAGTGCCCGGATATATGCATAGATTGGTGAGGCTCGGCGCTTGCCATTTGCACGAGTAGTAGGAGTAGGATGCAGGGGTTGGTATGGAGAGTGCCCTCCCTCTTTGTGGTTTTGGTAAGTACCATTTCGGTGGTCCACACATACAAGGTGGCAAGCTGCTGACCCCATAGGTACCACCATCTCTTGTTTGGCAACATCATGTTGCATTCCTACATGTGTTCACACTATGTTGGTTGCACGGCGCATGCAGGTCGGCTCTATTCTGTGCTTCCATGTCAGGCGTGATAGTAGTGTTTTCTGCCTGTTTCTTGGTGGTCGCATCACGGACTGACAATGCCTTGGTGCCATTATCCCAGCACGTCTAAGTACCACCATGTCTGCAGAAGAGTGATTCGGTGCATGATAACACATGGGGGCTGGGGGTGGTAACATATGGGGGGGAGTGACCCACTGGAGGGCCCGTCAGCTCCTCCAATAGAGGCTTCAATGAGACAAACTTATGAAGGAGCCAGGCCATGCCCATCCCTTTAAATCTGGAAGAGTGGGCCGTAAGACCCCTGAGCCGGACCCACCCGGACATCAACACACCAACCGCGAAACAGCCCATCACTGCCAAATGCGTTGCATGCAGATGAGACGACATCATCTCCGATGCAGATGCCGGCACCACAAGAAATTGCAGTGCGGGACCGGGGCAGCGGGCCGGACTGGCTCTGCTGCGACCAATACCCACCTGGTATCGGTCGACAAGGAGGGGTGTTACTACCGTTACGGGGGGGGGGGGGGCGGGGGTTAGGTGCGGAATGGCAGCCTGGGCTCCTCCGCCTGACCCACCCACCCACCCACCCACATCAGAAAACGTTTCCTCAGGAAAAAGAAGAAATTTATCAAAGAGGCACGAAGGGGCTCAAAATGATCGCGACGTCGCGCTGATAACTTTGAGGTCCACATGTCAGGGCTAAACGTTTTTTTTTTTGACGGGAGCGGGAGTCTAACTGAGGCCCCCCGTGCTCCCATCACCAAAACCCCCAAATCCGCCCTGTTCCAGAGGCAAGCAATTTCTGTGCCAAACATTGTGGTACCAGAAAGAAGTTATTTGGGTAGTACATTGAAACTCCTGCTTGGCTTGAAGGTGCACACATCCACGGGAAATCCGATCCGCCCCAGTGGACAGTCAACCACCAAATCAGACCGTTCTGCCAGCCGTCATCATTACCTTTGTTAATTGGCCACAGAGCCCCCAACCAACATCAGTTGACTACCGAACGCCCGCAGTTGACCATCAACGGCCAGCGGTGAACTACCAACCGCCAAACCGCGTGCCTGGCCCCCTTTAGGCCAAGTATTTGCACTGCGTGCGCACTGCGTGCATACTGCGCACGCAGAGGCCGGGATACTCACCCAAGAATACCTGTCACCTGACTGGTTGCACAGCGAAGCAGCAAAGCCCACATGAGAATGACGAAACTGCCTTCAACTTGGTACTCCACTATCCCTATGAACAAACCACTCAGTCTTGTAAAGTCCGCTTGCTTCGAGTGTTTCGGTGCCCGTGGCTTCGCTCTTGGAGGCGGCGATGAGGTGTCCCTTGACTCGGAGCGCGGGGAATGTGTTGTCCGTGGTCTCTTGGGTGATGGGGACCGCGAATAGGGTGAAGGGGAGGGCGGTGGTGATTCTGAGCGTGGACGCGACACACTTCTTGATGGCGAGCGAGATCAGTGATGTGGTGGGGATGAAGGCCGTACCACAAACTCCTCAAGGTCCGCGGGCTATGTATGGCTACATCACCCCTGCCTTCTCGGGGTCCCCATAGTGGGAAGAGTTCAATATGGGGGATGGAAAATGGGTAAAAATGGTTGACATTGGGCAACAAAGGGTGACAATTCAAATGTGCCACATCCCAAATGCATCGGAAGCTTAAAAAAACCCCAGTATGGAACCAAAAACTTGTCAAAAGGGGCCAAAAGTAGGGTTTGAGTATTGGCCGACATTCAAAACTTCGCACTGCGTGTGCACTGCGTGCGCACTGCGTGCATGGCATTCCCTTAGAGTGCGGGGGAACGGTTGCACTCCCCATCACTCCCCATGGGTTCAAAAAATCCTCTCAGCCCCCCCCCCCCCCCCGCCCCCTGCAGATGCTCCGAGACAAGCATCCCCATTACATGGTGCATAGTACGCCGTGGACCTGCGGAATTTAAGAGCTGGGGCTCAAGTGACAGCTACAGCCAAAGCTGTGCTGAAGATTCGTTGAAGGGCGCGGTTAGAACTACAGACCTGAAGACGTCTTTGGGTTCCGTTCTCAGCATGCGTTCAACATACGTAGACATGCGCAGATACATGGGCGCGTGTGCCCACGCACATGCGCGCGCGCCCACACACACACACACACACACACACACACACACACACACACACACACACACACACACACACACACACACACACACACACACACACACACACACACACACACACCCACACCCACACACACCCACACCCGCACACGCACCATGCAAAGGCTCCCACACGGACACCCTGAAGGCAACCGGGCATTGCACTGGACAGCTTCAACTTCTCGTCAGGCTGCGACGAAACTCGGTGTGAGATTTCGAAAACGGGCAGAGTCGCTGCGGTATTTTGTGTTGAAATACACTACCAACTTTGCGTTCATGCTTCGTGCCCTGTTGGTCTATCTCATATCCGTTAGACGACGTGTCGACGGGTTCCCCTCTCCCCGATTCGTTTTTCTAGAGAGCATCTGCCAAGTGTTAACACGGTTATGCCACAACATGGAGAATAAGAAGAGACCATGAAGCTGGGCGCCTTTCTGACTGACAGTACGACCTTGGTGACATCCCTAACCCTGCAGGCAAGTCGGGGGGTCAGTTGCACCGTTAGCCGCACAAAAGGGAGGAGGAGCCAGCCAAGCCAAAGCACAGCTTTGTTTGGAGCACCTTTTGAAAAAAGACGAATCCCCCCTCCCCCAGAGATGTCCAAAGGAGGGGGGGGGGGCAGGGGGGGCTATATGGTAGACTTCAGACCGCGGAACAGAACGGTTGCATAATCAACAGAAACACATGATTGTTCACAGTCAGGCACCTATGGTGGTGCCTAGTGCAGTCCCATGAGTGGCGGCTGGCCTGACAGCGCCTGCACACGTGGCTGAGCACCTGTGTGGGGCCCAGGGTTTTCACACGTACAAAGCCAATTGTGGGGCATAGCAGTCCTACGCAGCGGTTGGCAGCCATTGCAACACCGTTTCTGCGGACGGCGCATATGGGGCTGGGCAGCATGCAACGGCCTCATCAAGGCCCATTTTCGGGGCCGAGGGGCACGATGGCGTGGGCACTATTTGAACTTCAGCTGCACCTGCAGGCGGAGCGGCAGGGTGTCCCCAGGGCGGCCCTCAACTGAGGTCGCTAGTTGCGGGGTGGATGGGGCCCCACGCCCCAGATGTGAAACACATTGCACTCAGACACACAGCCCCCCCGTTTTGCATCACCCATATGCAAAACATCCCAGCCATTGCCGTTTGGTAACAGCACCACAGCACCTTCAGCACACACGCACGCACACACACACACACACACACACACACACACACACACACACACACACACACACACACACGCACGCACACACACACACACACACACACACACACACACACACACACACACACACACACACACACACACACACACCTACACATGCACGCAGGGACGGGGGGGGGTGGACAGAGCTGTGGAGAGGTCATGTAGGACAGCAAAAGCTGTATTGTTACTTTTCCAGCCACGCGAAAAGTGAATATGGCCGTGGCACATCTGTGGCCTGTGCAAAGGCTGTGCAGGAGGGTACAATCCTCCAGTGGCCCACCCACCACACGAGCGCCACGCCATCACGTTCAATCGAGGGATTAGCCCACACTGACCACTCATTTTCGGTGGTACTCGCTTCGTTTTCTTTGACGCCACATCTTTTCGCGGTCAACACGAGACATTGACCCCGCGGCAATTACTTGGCGTCGCCACATTTCTGATAGCCCCACACCCCATCGCCAGACAAGTGTGTTAGTCCCGGAACATCATACACTCCTTCTCCAGAAACGCTGAGCACAAGTAGAACGGGAAAAGGGGGACCGAAACGTTAATCCCCAAGTGAAGGGCAAATCTTTGAAAACTGTAGGCGATCGAAATGATGTGCGGATTCTGCCAAATACGCTGTGAAATGTGCATCGGCCACCACAAAAATGCCCCAAGTTCGTATGCAACGGCAGCTTCCCACATTGTTGGCCCGCCGTACTGGTAAGCAACAAGCATTGGTGATTGCATATCCGTCACGTCACACATGAATACATGTTGTGTGTATCAAAGGGGGTGCCCAAACTTGCGGGCGGTCACGGTGGTTGCAGGCAGTCGCGGGCAGCAACTGTCCCACTCTCACCGTGTAAAGGACTTTTGGGGTGAGGCATGCGGAGGACTCCCTCCTCAAAAGGTGCACAAATACGTACACACGGAAGAACCAACCGTAGAGGCCCCCCAAAGCCTTTTGCCAGGCATCCGTTTGAAGCGGCATCCTTCATGTGAGTACGGAAGGGTTGTCGAGCGTATCGGTGCACACGAGGTATGCACACGACTGTCACCATTTGGGAGGTCCGGGTCCGCTGGGAGGGGAAGGAACGCACGCAAGCACCGCATGAGATTCCCGCCCCCCCTCCCCCCCCGTGTCCGCCGCCTCCTCCGGTATCTCCGTTTGGGTCCCTGGGGAGCCCCACTCTGCGGACTTGACAAGGCAACTGCCAGGAAGTGGGCAACGTGCTCGAGGATTGCGTTGTGCAACACATTGTAGCACCCGCTGCCCGCCCCCACCCCGTGTCTCTGCCGCGGACGCCGCCGTTCATGGCAGGACCGGCACAAAGCCACCTGCTGCCCCAGAGAGAGCCACTGGGCCGCAGGAGATGCCTCTGGCCACCATGGCCCCACTGGTCTGCACCGCAAAAGACGGCCTGGATTTCCTTCAGGAAACAACATCGCAGCCGCCGTGGCTGGTGCTGACACGAAACCTCGCACAGCACTGGACTGGGTTTGTGGAGGAGGGGCGGTCTGCAAGCGCCGGTGGTTACGTTTCAGCGACGACTGGGGCATGCGCCTGTTCCATTCGCTGGACAAGCCCCCCCTCCCCCCCTCCCTCCCCCCCACACCCACACCCACCCACAACTCCACACAAATGATTAGAAAGAGCGCCATGTGCTCTGGGCTGGTTGGGAGTCTTATTCAGCACACCCAACCAGTGCCCAGGGTCCCGTGCAACGGTGCCCATCGCGCACACTGCCTGCATTGGTCTTGGGTTGGCCGGGACGAAGATTGCTTCCCGAAGGCCCTCAGGCCCGTCTCCCCGCCCCCTTGGCGGCTGTGCTGGGCCCCTTGCCCAGCACAGGGGGGGTCGGGGGTCGGGGTTGGGGGGGATTGACCCCCAAGATACGCATTCGGAGGGGGAGGGGGGAGCACACAACCCTGCCCACCACTTCTGTCCCCCTCCAACGGCCCTCCCATTGCCTCCAACGGCCAGAAACTGCCTCCCAACCACTTGTTCGGCAGCCGGTAACCGCTTTGGCAACCGTACCTGCAACCCCCATGTTCGCCGCCCCCTCCGCATCAAGCGCATCCCACTCTCTCTTGGCCCAAATGGGAGCTGCCGCAAGGCGAGGGTGCAGGTCCCAGGCATGCAGCGGCCCCCAAGGATGGATATAGGGGGGGGGGTGTAAGGGTACCCCCTCCCCAGAGCCCCCCCCCCCCCCCCCGATGACGAAATGACGATGAAATTCGGCCGGCCAATTTTGCTCAATTTTCACCGTTCTTGACCCTTGAACAAAAAGATTTTTGGCCCCCACCACACACATGGGCCTCATTTTTGAAATTTTTTTTTCGAGATTTTGGACCACTTTTGGCCCCTTAGAAAACAAATTTGGCGGCTTCGGCACCAACATTTACCCTTTACCACAAGAGGGACAAAGGAGGTTCGTACCTTTACCAGAAGGGGGACAAAGGGGTTTCATATCGTCATTTCGTCATCTCGGGCCTCCCAGAGCCCCCCCCCCCCCAAACCACCAAAATCAATCGGTCACCCATCCCTGGGCCCCAGGATCGTGCACGCGCAATGTCACGAGGAACTGGCCCTTGGGGCAGGGGACCGGGGAGCCCTGACCCCGAGGGCCGCGGAAGAAGGCGGCGAGGGCTGGCACTGCTGGACGCCCCCGTCCGCGTCGTCGGAGTCGAACTCGCTGTCCCCGTGCTCGAACTCGAAGTCCGCCGGCATGACGGCGGCCGAGGCCGACTGCGCGGAGGAGGCCCGCGACGAGAAGGTCCGCGACGTGAGCAGACTACGCGAGGAGCCCCTGCAGAGCGGCGGGTGCACATGGCATGACCGGGACGAGAGACGGTGCACAGGCGCAGGAGTGCCATCGGGCCACACGATCGGATTGTGCCGCTCGGGGCCGGCGAATCCCCAGTTCGGTATTGTGTCGTGACGGCAATCGCACATTTGAGGCGATTCCTCAGGGCCGTTTCGAGGGGGTTGTTGCGCCGCGCGTGCACCGCGTCCGCACCGTGGCAACTGTCAGCGGTCAAACACCGGTGCACCATCCCAATACGCACCCACCCAAACAGCCCATAGAACCGAGAACAGCGTCGTTGCAAGCACAAGACCCGTCTGCCTCGGTTCTTTTTTATGGTTCCCAATAAACCCCAAAGGCTCCCGGGGAGTGTTTGTTCCTTCTTGGAGGCCTCTTGATGGTTGCAATTATCACCGGGAGGGCCCCCAGATATACCCAAAGTTTGCACCGCACGTCCACTGGGGCAAGACCTCCCCCTTCGTGTCCACTGCTTTTGGCCCTTGATTTTCAGTTTGGATTCGAACCGGCCTTCGATTTGGAAAGAGCAATGCGACGTGCGTCGCCGTCCACGGCCCCGAGAGTCCCACACCGCGACCTCAATTCCCGCTGCATCAACCCGACCACAGCCCTCGAACAGCCCCACACGCGGACGCCCACCTGCTGTCCGGAGGCAGTGGGCTGGTGTGTGCTTTGTGCAGCGGCGACAAGGGCGGCAGCACGCCCGAACACTCGCGGCACTGGTCCTCGGACTCGTTTTCATTGAGACACACTGGGCACCGCCAGACGCCCCTGAGAACGGAAGCGGGCGGCAGCGCGCGGAGACATGCAGTGCACATGTCGTGGCAGACAGGACGGCTCATGCGGGGGGCAGCGCTCCAATGTAGCGCAGGCCTTTGAGAAGGGGCCAAGCGACACCATGTCCACGGGTGAAAGTGGTCAAAAGGGTCGAATTCAAAATGCAAGCACCCGCCCTCACCGCCACCGAATTCACCAACTCACCAAACCAGGATTTTGGAGTCCGGAAAAATGGGGAAAAAGGGGGGAAAATGGGAAAAACTGGAGGGAAATGGGAGAAAAATGGGAAAAGAGTATGGCATTGCCTCTGAGGGAATTGATTCCAGTCCGCACCCGGCGGACTTTCCCTACATATGCACGATTTTGTTTGCTCTGAGCCGAGTCTGCACAGCTTTGGCTGCAACCTGCTGTCGACAAATGAATAAAATTTGTTTGCTTGGCGCTGAGCATGCGTATCGGCCTTTGTAGCCGTGAATCAATTGCAAGATATCCAAATGTCTAGCTTTGGCAATACTTCCGAGTGGCATAGGGACCAGGGACCAGGGATGTATTAGAAGAGAGGGTGGGGGTTTGGGACCGAGAAGTGTGTGGACCAAAAATGGCGTATGACAAAAATGTACCGACCAGATCCTCCCAATGGCAAATTTCGTTTTTACCCACGATGGTCACTTTGGTCTTGGGGGGGGGGGGCGGGTCCATGGGGGGGATTGACCCCTCCTCCTCCCATGGTTATCAGCCCTTCTAACAGTTCCCCGGGGTGCACCACTGCAGCAAGCAATGCATAGCAAACCTCCAGGTGTGTACCTCTAGCAGCATTGCACGAACCCACAATACCACCAACAATATTGGCTGCGCTCTTGCGGTCAGCAACAATAATTGTGGGCATCTAATTTCAGGAAGACCGACCACGCCAGCGTGCAATATCACCACCAATTACTGCACCTGTGGGACCAGCAATCCAGCTCAAAACTCCCAGGCGTCTGGCTTAGGGAGTACCAAACAAACTGGTTCGAAATATCGACACCAGTGCTGGTTGTGTCTTTGGGCCCCGGCTGGGTGCGAAAATCCCAGGCGACTTTCAAATCTGGCAAAGCAATAATCCGAAAGTCCATACGAAACGCATCAAGCACAATTTGCTGAAACACCAAGAAGTGCTGGGACCAATAGGTACCAAACCCTGTCCGAATTTTTTCAAACTTGGGGGGAGCTGAGGCAAGCATCAAAGCATTCTGTGCTCTGCTCATTGGTGACATGTGAAACTGCCGGACGACCATAGAAGCTTTACCCACTCAAAGAGGCTGCGCCCCCCCCAACCCCGGGTGGCACCCAATGGTGCCCCCCCTCATTCAATGCCCCTGCCCTGGTTGCAATGACAACTCTATGGATGCACAGCCCCATACCTTCGATTGGGTGTGTGATAAGGGATGGCGTCTGGGCCATTCACACGCGCCGGGATCTTTCGGGGAGTGTAAGACCTTTGATCCAAACTCTTGGCCCGCAGGATATTGACAATTTGCTCCTGAACGCCGGGAGAATGTGCACTAGACTGACTGCGAGGGCCAGGCACTAACCGCACGGGAGGGAGGGTCTGTGCTAACAACACAACGTTTTCGGTCCTCTTACACACAAACTTCATGGCCGACCAGGAATGGCCACGAAACATGCGCCCAGTGCCAGGCCGGTGGTATGGGTGCGGGGCCCCAGGCATTGACGCATAGGACCTGCAAAATTGAGCAGCGCATGTACTGCCCCGCATGTCTAGAGGATAGCCCATGCTCGGGCACATGTGGGGCGGGTGAACGGTCAATGTTTGCCTGGCGCGCACAGCCGCGCCCTTAGATCCAAACCAGTGTTGTGGCCGGTAGTCTCTGCGCTTGATCCTCAGACGGTTTCCACAACATTACTCACCCGCCTGGTCGTGGATGAAATCCCCATAGTCAAGGGTGTAAGAATCCTTGCGGAAAGCGTCACGTGGGGAGGGCTCAACAATTTGGGCCGGGTTTGCGCGTGCCAGGCCACCTTCCCCGCCCCCTTTTCTCGGTTTCACCCCAGTTTCCCCGACCACGCCCCATGTTCCTTTCATGCCTGATTGTACGTAGGGGTCGGTCCGTTGTCTTGACGTCCATCTCGACGACTCGTGACATTTGCAAAGGAGGGTTTTTGTCTTCTGCGACCGGCCTAGTGGCAATCCCGCGATGGCACAGGGCAAAAACAGCAGCTTCAGCAAACTGGCATTTTCAGTGTGAAACATGGTTCACTCATTATCTGCGTTTTTGGACCGAGTAAGAATCTCAGTGGTCCTGCGTCTGGGAACACAGTAGTTAGTTAGTTAGTTACTGCGGTCACCTTGGCCATTGGGGAAAATGGGTCCACAATAGCCTACTGTTCGCACAGCGCGGGCACAGCGCACAGTGCGCCCCCTCTGATCGTGCGGGGGGCACTAGGCTCGCACGGCGTCCGATGCAGGCTCATGATCATGTGTGGGCCGTGGCAGCCACTTACATTGGGCCGTATCCTGCCTCACGCGGTTGGGGCATTCGTTTGCTGAAGGCCAGCCCCTGAGAGTGCCATCCGGCCGATTGGACTTGGAGGGTGACCAATGGCCGTTGGGGCTCACCGAACGCGGTGTTTGGAGGCCCGAGTCCGATGTCCGAGCACCGCTGGCCGACACACCAGCACGCCGTTGGAGCATCCTCTGCCTCATGTCTTGCGGGCAGAGCATCTTCGCAGGCATTGTGTCCATGCGTGCAACGCTCTCTTGTCTGCTGCTGCGTGTTTGCCATTGATGTCAAAACTCGGGCGCGAGGACAGGACTTCCGGGTTGGCTTTGGAGCAGTGCCCAGGACCTCCATTTTACTCCAGGCGCTGGTTGGAGGGTTCCACTGTACTTTGCATTCAGTCACGGGACCTTGAGCACCGCAGCCAATCCACCAGCGGGAGTCTCAGGGCGGTTGAAGGGTGGTAACCGAAATCTACACTGGTCGGCATACGTAGAAAACGATCAGCCAGCAGCATGCTCTTGGGGAAGGTGCGCAGCTATTGGGAGTGTTTCCCCAGACTTATCATTGAGTTTTTCTTGTGACAGCACCCCTCCACAAAAGTACCCGGGCACCACAATACATGTGCCCCACAACCCTCATCGGTGACGGTTCCTTGTGGGCC
Organism: Eutreptiella sp. 'Long Island Sound 2002'; assembly: GCA_964036045.1. Classification (NCBI taxonomy): domain Eukaryota; phylum Euglenozoa; class Euglenophyceae; order Eutreptiales; family Eutreptiaceae; genus Eutreptiella; species Eutreptiella sp. 'Long Island Sound 2002'. The sequence goes on from OZ038394.1 coordinate 3,302,372, forward strand.
TTCCCAGCTTTCACTCCACACTGCGTGCACTGTGTGCGGCGCAGCAGTGCAGTGCAATGGAGGGGCCTTATTGCAGGGATGGGTCGGATGGGCAGAGCATGAGGTCGATGCCAAAGGAGGCTTCGACAAAAGCCCGCGCAAGACGATGCGAGTTGAATGCACCCACCCAAAGAAGGTGTGTTGCGACCTACGACTGTGTGCACAATGCTCCTAAATACCCGAATCCGAAGTCCCGGAGTCCCCGAAGACGCCTTGGAAAATGGGAAAGATGGGAAAAAGGGGAAAGATCGGGGAAAATGGGGGAAAATGGGGGAGAAATGGGGAATCATCATAAGATCACAATGGAAATTGTATGTACAACCTCTACAAGTGGCACAAAAATGGCGAAAAATGGGGGGGGGGGGCGTAATGCGAGAAAAACGCGAGAAGGTGCGACGAGATACCCATGTGCCCAATCCCATTTTCCCCAGTTTTTCTGGAGGCTGCAGACCTTCCCATTAGTTCCCGTTTTAAAACTAAGTATCCGGCATCTGGATGGGAAAATGGGGGAAATCGAAAGTATCCGTGGGTCTCCGAAAATTCGAGTGCCTATGAGGCTTGTGTGCAGGGTTCGCTCCTGCCACTCAAATGTGGACGCCAGTGCAATTGCTTGACAGACACCAGATGATGGCATTGGACCGCAGACGCCATACCTCATCACCATCGCACGTGTCGAAAATCTTCTGCACTTCTGAATACTGGGCCTCAGGAATGTCAAACGCATTGCACATCATCTTTAATAAATGGGTCCGCTTCTCGGAAATGAAGTCAGACATTGTCATTTCTGTAGGGCACAGCAGAAGAGCAGCGGTACGGCACCCATGCCCACGCAACACCTCCCGAATATGCTTCCTGCACCTGCAGCAACAGAGCATCAACAAAGACTTAGCTCCAATAGGATGCTGCATGCTTTTTTTTTTTGCTCAACTTTCGCAGTGTGTAACCCATGCCAGGCTGGCATGAACTGCTGAGGAACAGCCCTGGAATCAAGCGCATCCGAGGCCTGACAACGGCAAGTCCCCACAGGGCAAGTATGTTGAAATGGGACTCCAATGGGATGCCACATGCACGTTTGGTGAGGTGATGTGCAACCTTCCTTGTGTTATTCTGGGGGTGGACAGAGCACCTTGGGAAGCGTGATATAGTGGGGATTGATGGTGGGAAACTGTCTGGGTGTTCCCGGCGGGATTCCCATCTGAAAATCCGGGCGCATCACACAATTGCAAACATGTAGCATCAAGTGCTCCCCTGGGTATACCGATGCGTGGCAAGCTGCCAAGAGAAACTCAGGAAGAACAACTTTTGGGCATAACTTGACACAGTTGTGTCGCCAGGTTCACAGTGTTCAGGGCATTGTTTCCATGGCCATGTGCCAGCAAGCTCCTGAGATCAACAACGTGCGTGTTTGCTGTTGGGCTTTGAAAAGACCATGCTGGAGGCTGCTCGTTTGGCATCAGGCGAATGGCCGTTTTTGACTGGTACCCCCCCCCCCCTTGTATAAGCTACATCAAAGTCCCAAATTAACACAGTCCCTACGCCTGCTGTAGCTTGGACAAGGCCGTAGCATATACAAGGGGGGGGGGTGATCGTCTACAAAACAGAAATCTTGGTTTTGGAGTCGGCCCTATGCTGATCCAGCTCTCTCACCACTTCATAGTGCTCACCTATGCGCACTGACCGGCAATGCTTTGCCGCCTGACATGAGGGGGCGGGATAGTTGTCTGATAGTTGTTTTAGGCCAAAAAGTGCTGTCTAACCAGGGTGTGATTGCTAAGACTGTGAGCAAGTGTGCACCCCAGAAAGAAAATTTTCCACTGTGCTGTGCCAGGGGGTGCATGCCCTTTCCTTTCTCACTGGCAAACACAGCATGTCAGGGTAGGGTTAGGTGTAGGGTTGGGACTAGGCTGAGGGTTGGGGTGGGTGTTAGAGTCAAGGTTGGGTTCAAGGACAGTGCTAGGGTGCCAAGTTGGTGTGCAAAGTGGACAAAATGGGCAAAGGGAATGAAAAAAAAATTTCGGGTGCCTTTGGCGCCACCATATGTATGGCTAGTAGCTATTGACCTTTGGCAACTAAGTGGGCCCGGAGGGCAGGGAGGGGGGGGGGAGCCGCATACCAGAACTGAGGAGACGTCCCCCCCGTGCACAGAATTTCAGCAAATGGGCTTGTGGTGTGCATGCAGATGTGCATAGAATGAATGAATGTTCAACTGGTTCCGGCATGTAACTCTTCTTTCCATGACACACCATCCTGAATTCCTGTTTGTGCTGCCCTTTAGGGCCATGCTTTGGCGCTGCCTTGGGCTTGGGTGCCTCCGCAGGCTTTGGCTTCCGCTTAGGCTCCTGAAAATGCATGGGGACTACGTCATAATCCATACTGTCCTGTGAAAAAAGCAACTTGTTATTGAAAGCGTGTGCTGGCTGCCTTTGACCAGACAACAAAATCTACACATTGCTCATTGCCAACATGATTTGCATCAGAGTCTCACAGCCAGAACTGGCGCCACAGTCAAAAGCCACAGTCAAAAGCATCTACAGGGTCTGATCCAGAGTCACTATCAAATCCGGGTATTTTTTTTTCTACATCCACCACAGCTTGTTCCACAACCCTGGAAACACAATCCTGTAAAAAAACAAACAGTGGCTAGAAAAGCACCGTCTGACCAGAGGTTGGTCGTTTTGCCACGGTCAGTGGGTCAGTGCGTGAAGGGGTGGGTACACGCTCCTAGCTTTCAAATGAGCCCCGCCTTAATGACGTTTGAAGGCATGGCTTGCGACCATGTTGAGGACAACCAACGACAAGGAACCAAGGACAACCAGGGAAATCTGCCGTACTGCTCACGCCACCACGGCCCCACTCCGCACGACCTTGTTTCAGTCCAACAACACATTTTCAAGCCTTTTTTGGTTTTGTTTTGGGGGACCAAAACAGGTAACCAGTATCTTAAAAAAGAATATACACGCTAAGAACACTTGTTGGGGCATCTGGGACCCCTTTTGGAAAAATGTGTTTTGACCCCTTTTGGTCCCTGTTTTTTGGTCCCTGTTTTGGTTCCAAATATCCTATTTTTTCAGGCCTGTTAAGCAAGTTCTCACCACTAGTTTGAGCGTCCCCAAGTGGTCTAGAAGCAAGTTTGGAAAAAAGCAATTTTGACCACTTTTTAACCCACGGGTGTCCCTTGGTAACCCTACCGTAGCACGTCCACTCCTTGGTGCCAATGGCGGTATGAAAGACCACTCAGTCAGGGAAGGCTTTGGGGGATGCCTGTGCTTCACAGATGCGCTACGTTCTTCACAAACGGTGCCATCCTCAAGGGCCATTTTTTTTGGGAAAATGCAAACAGCTTGATGGTTCCCATGCACAAAAACTTCACCATTGTCTACATATATGAGGCATATGAGTAATGATATTTTGTGGCATTGTTGGCAACCATATATGTCAACAAACCAAAAGCAGAAATGTTGCGGCATGCTTCAAGCTGTTGATGGGGGCTACGTTATTTTCCAAAAGCTAAAAAAACACCATACCCCGAGTCTTCCAAATACATCCCTAAGATACCCCTACAAACATTCAACTGGGCAGAAATCATCTTGTTTTGAGGTTGCCTCTGAGCGGTCTCTTGGGAAAAATAGCTGTTTTAAAGTGGCTTTTATTAAGCTGGTGCAGCTGCAGATGGGTGCCTTAAGTGCAGGTGGCAAGTTCCAAAAAGCTGAAAAAAAATAGCCAAAAAGTGGCGCTGTTTGGCAGTTCATAGCACATAAGATGTGTGTGGCGGGGAACATTTACATTGGAAGCAACCTAGGGGATGCAATAATGTGTTGGGGCACTGTCTGGTAGCTTTTGCGTCCAAATAGTGGCCTGAACAACCCCTTTTTGGGGTCAAAAATGGCCAAAATCAGCCTTGAAAGTGTCCTACTTTTTCAGAGCCCACATTCCTTCGCTGTGCTTGACCACCATGTATTGCGTTGGGCACAGTTGTGGTGATCAATAATGATGAATCGAAACACCTGCTGCTGTCTCCTTCGTTCTGAAGGGGCTGCTGTAACCTCCTAGCAGTAGTTGTTAGGTAGAGGTCAACATAAAACAACTGGGGGAAAATATGTAGCTGCAGGAACCCATGGCTGGACAGGCCGCTTCAAAACCCCCACCAACAGCTCCTAAAAACTTGTGCTGCAGCATGCAGCATGCTGCATCCGTTGGTGCTTGGTTATGGGTGATGAGGGGCTGAAATGCATGATGCCGTTTGTGTAAGAGTCTCTGGGCAGTGCACAACTGGAATTGCATTGGGTCAGCTTAGCACTGCTCAAGCCCGCATGCCACCACTACGGGCCTACTATGTCCCCTCTGTGCAACACCAGAGTGAAAGCAAAAAAGCAAAATGCATCCGGATGTACCATGTGCAAAGAGTGCAATCACGAGGGCTGCACAAAGCGACAGCCCCCGTGAAGGCCAGAGATAACTCTGCATGCCAAGGTACTATTTCAGAAGAAGATGAAACAGAAATGCGCCAGCGGAGGCGCCTTACGGGTGGGTGTTGAGGCACAACCAGCCCCTAGCAGGGAGCTTCCGAAGGAGCAGTGGAGGTGAGAAAGGAGGAGGCAGAGTTGGCCCATTGCAGCGCAGATGGAACAAGCGCTGTCTGGGGAACTACACGAATGGACCGAGGGATATCTGTAGCAACAGACAAAAATCTATTGCAGATATACACGCCATCCAATGCTGTTTCTGTGCAAGCATGAGGGGTAGGGTGAGGTGGATTGCTGAGCTATATTGGCAATGGCAGCTCTAATGGCAGCGAAACGTGCCACAGTATCAAATGTCGCCAACCCATTTGCTAGTGGCTGGGAAAGTATGGGGACACAATAACACCCAATTGCCCAGGAGGCCAGTATCATTAGTATATCATGTTGCACGAATATTACAGCACTTAGACGTGCTCTGTGTGACGGCGATGGTGGCTGGACAAAATCCAGACCAGAACAAGTGGTAGACTGGCAACAGATCCAGCGAGAGCTCCCGCCCCCCATTTTCAGCAATTCTGTTGGGCCGGTGGCAATTGGAGACTAAAAACCTGCTTTCACGGGCTACCAGTGCTCAACAGAGGGGGCAAAACAGCCAACCCCTCACTGATTGCCCATCTCTGGACTCTCGGGCGTCGCAACTCATGCATTGAATCGGAAGTGGCAGCCCAACCAGCCCATCAACCACGACCACAACCACCACCACACCAACCATTGGGTGTGACATGCCCGGTGCTCCGGGCACATCACGGAGCCCTGATGCCAGAGCTGGGGGCCCAGTGTAGTCCTGGTGCTGCACATGGACCACGAGCTTTGGACTGCTCAGGCGCCACTCCAGGAGCTACCTGGAAGTAGGCTTGCAGAACCCATGGGATGAGGGGCGGTTTGGGGGGTTGAGGTTCAGGAGGGCAGATGCGTGGGTCCTCTGGACCGCCCGGCCTTCCTCAGGCAACTGTTGATCGGTTGACCATCAACTGTTGGCGGTTGGTGGTGCTCGAAAGGGACGTTTGAACTTTTTTCCACTTCTCTGAGACAAATGGTTGGAGGTTCATATTATCCGTCTGAACAACACTACAGTAGGCGCTGTCTGTCCTGGAGTATCTTTCAATTTTGAAAAAAGAGGAGGGCTATGCAAAAAATGCGACTGCTTAGCGCACGGGCAACATGCAAGAAAAGGGTGCTCAAATGAGTTTGCGTCCCTGTTGCATTGACCGTCGGCGGTTGACAGTCCGCCGTCAGCGGTTGGAGGCTAAGCGCCAGCAGCAGTCCCGGGCTTTCCAGAATCGAAATTTTCAGTGCTTTTAGGAACCCCCCAAGGGATGGGGCATTTTTGTGGGTGCTGGGTTTGCTGAGGCTTGCTACTGGGAAAGAACAAAGCCGTTCCTTAAGGAAGGCCCCGACAGCAAAACCCTCAAGTACGAGCACAAAATGGAGAGACCCAACTCCAGACTTCAAGAACAGGGAGAATAGTCGGAGCATTCATGATGTACGTTGGGGGGGTCTACACCCGTGGCCCCTGAGACAAGTGCTCAGGGAGCAGGCGTTTGAACACACGTGCCTCGGGTCGTGGGCACGTCGGCCGCTGGAGCCGTGGCGGACCTGTGGGCGGGGGCCTTGCGGCCACACAGGGCCCATGCGATGGGCGGGTGCCGGTCCGCCGGGCGGCCCTCTCCCGCGGAGTCGGCGCGGGGGGAGGGGGGCGGGGATGGGCCGGGGGACGAACCGGGTGTGGAGGCCTGAGAGGACGCGGGGGAGACGAGGGCCCGCTGGGAGATGACCAGGACGGAGGGGTCGGTGGGGTCGTCGGCACAGGGGCCGCCATCGGATGGGACCGTCTGCACGACGATCCGAGGGCAGAGGGCCGGGACGGGCGCGCGCGGCGGGGGGGCATCAGCGCTCCCACTGGCGGCAGGGGCTTCCGAACGGGACGCGGGAGGGGGAACGGAGGGGGCGCACGGGGGGGCGGGCAGAGGGGAGGGGGCGCGGACGATGGGGGCGAGGGCGTGGGAGGAGGGCCGTGGGGTCGAGCACGGCGCGGGGCAGCGGTATGGGGCCGGCAGGGTGCCCCGGGGCTGACACGAGGGACGGGGCCCGGACGAATGAGGGGCGTAGGCTGCGGAGGGGCGGGGGCACAGGGCCCCGTAGCGCTGAGCGCCAGTGGAGGGGGCGGCGCCAGCCCCCGCACCGCGGCGGTCCGCCCCCGCCCCCGCGCGGGCCCAGACGCAGTGCGGCACCGCTCGGCGGTGCCGCGCCCAGAACCGCCGCAGCGCCGCGTCGCGGGCCGCGGGGCCCCCGGCCCCGGCGGCCGGGCAGCGCGTGGCGCTGTGGAGGGCGCCGTGGGCGATGAAGGGGTGCCGCAGGGCGGCGCGGGCCGTCAGCCGCGCGTTCGGGTCCACCACCAAGAGCCCCCGCAGGAGGTCCCGGCCGAGCTGCGACAGGGCACAGGTCTTGGGGAAGGCCCATTGGCCGGCCGCGATGGAGTCAAACAGCGCGACGCGGTCTGGGCCGAGGAACGGGGGCCCGCCCGTCAGCACCACAAACCCGAGGACGCCCAGAGCCCAGAGGTCCACGGCCCGGCCGTAGGGGGCGCCGTCCCCGAAGACGCCGCGGCGCACCACCTCCGGGGCCATGTAGTACGGCGTCCCGACGCACGCCGTCAGGTCGTCGCGGTCGCCCACGAGCTGCGCGAACCGGAAACCTGCGACGGGGCGCGCGCGCGCGCGTCCGGGGCTCGTGCGCATGCGGCGCATTGCGACGGGTGTGTCCAGAAGAGGGACTTCTGTGACACGAGGTTTGGCGCCGCAATGGCGCCCACAGACCCGCCCCCAAATACGGGGGGCCGTGCCTGGCTGCCAATTTGGGGTGTGGGCTAGCCGTCTGTCCGTGGGTGGACAAGGGAGGGGGGCAATGTTCGGTTGCACGTCACGCCGCGCGTGCCATGCATATCAATCCCCCCCCCCCATTGGGGTGATAGAACCAGCCCCAAAGAGGTCGTAACCCCCCCCCCGCCCCGCCCCAACGGGGTGATAAACCACCCCCAGGGGGTAGCCAAAAGAGGTCTGGAGGGTAGTCTTATCACCCATTTGGAGGTGCTTTTATAACCACAAGCATGGCGGCGGGGGGGGGGATTAGAGGCTGGTTACTTCCCGCGTACAGGGGGCGTGGGGATTTTGTGCCTGGTCAATTTCCCGGTGGTAAATTTTGCCGTGGGAAATTCCGCAGAAGCCCCTGGAGTTTGTGGGGTAAAATTTTCGGACACTCCCAGGAATGTTGTGGTGTGTAGGGCAACAAGAAATGTGCAAGACAGGGGACACAGGCACCCCCCCACCCTAACACCCCCCCCCCCCGCCTGGGGGGGGGGGGGGTGACAATTTACCTGAAATCCATCGAAAATCTCTGGGACCTGCGGAGATCTTGCACCACCCCCCACCGGAGTCCACAGTATCTGCTGCTGGCGTGCTGGTAATTTCGCGCAAGCCCCTGGATTTCGTGTGGTAAGTTTTGCGGCCAATTTGAAACGCCACATTTCCCACACGAAATGTACTGCGCCTGAAGTCCCCCGTAGTTGTTGTCCTCGTGCTGAGTGGTCGTGTTCGCGTTGGTCAATGCCCCACTGTTCGCAGCCCCGCAAAATAGAAAATGCGGACACGAACCCCCTTTGAAATCCCCCTTGTCTCTCTGCCAGATCCGGGGGTGAGTGCCAGCTCGCCATCACCGATGCGACAGTGTCATGTGCTGCCTGGCCGGGAGGGTGTTGGTGCACCGCAGCGACTATTGGTGGTCAAACACCGGTGCACCATCCCCAGATGCACCCACCCAAACAGCCCATAGAACCCTAGCAAAGCTTAGTTGCAAGCACAAGACCTGTCTTCCGAAGTTTGTTGTTATGGTTGCCAATACATAGAGGCCTCTGGGGAGTGTTTGTTCCTTCGTGGAGGCCTCTTGATGGTTGCAATTATCACCGGGAGGGTCCCCAGATATACCCAAAGTCTGCACCGCGCGCGCACCGTGGTCAAGAGCACCCTCCAGATCAAGACCTGTTTGTTGGTCAAGGAGAGTTGGGGGGGGCGGGTTCTACCCCTGAGGCGGAGGCATCCGGCTCAATTGTTGTCTCTGTTCCAGAGGGCTAACCCCAAAACGGTCTGATTGTTCGCCGGGCGCGTTTCTGGTGCGGGCAGCAGTTGGGCTGGTCGCCGGTGCAAGCACGACGCCCCTCTTGGAAGGGGCATGCTGGGCGTGGTGCGCGGCACGCAGTGAATCTCGTGCTCGCTCTCCTGCGTCCCATGCACTCGCTTAGAGGAAAGGGCCAAAACCAAAAGGGGGTTTTTTTGGTTATGAGAAACTTGCAGTGCAAACGTGGGGCACGGATCTTCAACAACGGAAGGGAAAACCCAGAAGACATCCCTCAAGCTGTTGGTCAAGCGCTTTAGAGGGTGCCTCAGTCGCACCGCGCGCCGAGGTAGACGCGTCCCTTACCGGTGGCCGGTGTACTCCACACGCTTTTCAGGCAGGGACGCGGTGGCCTAAGGCGTTGGCGTACAACACCGGTCCACTCCACTCCAAGGGCCTCGTTGTTATTTCTACCCAAACACAACAATTGGTCACCCATTTGTGATGCTGAGGCCCCTATGACCGCTTTTGGGCAATATTCATTGGTACCGGCGTTCTACGCCAACCGGGCCCCAGTCGCACCGCACGCCCGCACCGTGCGTGAGGCACCCCCTTCGACGATCTAAAGCCGAGCATTCGTCGCCTTGGCACTCCCGGGCACCCCTTTCGGGACGCACAAAATGGGCATGCTGTGCACAATCCGTCTGGTGCCAGAGACCTGCCTGACCCCAGATCCGGGGAAATGGTACGGAGCAGGCGTGCAAGCGAGACACACTGCAACTGTGAACTCGATGTGACGACCCACTTGCACTGCCTCAGCACGCAAATGAGGTTGCTCACGCCTCAGGGGGATCCCGACTGCAGCCCCGAGGGGCACTGGCAGGGAAGTATTCCGAAGGGGGGGGGGAGGGGGAGGGGCTGGGACCCAAAAGTTTGTGTACCAAAAATGGCCCGATAAGATTTTCCCAACGGTAAATTTCGTTTTTTCCCGCGATGGTCACTTTGGTCTGGAGGCGGGGGGTCCAGGGGGGGTACCCCCCCCCCCCCCTCCGTTGTACGGCCATTCTAATACTTCCCCGGGCACGGGGCACCCCGGTACACTGCACGACTCCTCAGCACCAAGACCACGGCGCATTCGCACGCATCACCGACCTGTGATCTTGACGTCCGCAAGGCCACTGCAAAAGCCGGCCGGGGCTCCCCCGCCCCCCGCGGACGCCGGCGGCGCGCGCCGCAGCAGGACGTTCTCGGGGCGGAGGTCGCAGTGGACGACGCCGGCGCTGTGCATGTGTGCCACCGCCTGCAGGAGGTTGTGCAGCAGCTCGGAGGCCGCCCGTTCAGAGTAGTGCACGGGCCGCGCGAGGACGTCGAACAGGGAGCCGCCGTCCGCCCGCTCCATCACGAGGAACATTTGGTCGGGCCCCACGAAGGCTCCCTCGAGCGCGACGATGTGCGGGTGCCCCAGGCGCCGCAGGGCCGCCACCTCCTGCTCCCAGCCCGGCTTCGTGAGCCCGTACTTGAGGGCGAATTGCTGCTGCGTCCCGCGCCGTGTGCAGGCCTTGAAGCGCGTGCCCAGATTGTCGCCGACGGTGTACTGCTGGTTGAACGCCGCGGGCGAGGGCAGGGGCATGGTCCCGGAGGGGCTGCGTGGCCCGGCCGTTGTGGATGCCATTTTGGTGTGGAAGATCGAAGCCCTTGACCAGAAACGGAGACGGCGGCAGTGAACAATGCGGATCAGGGGCGAATCCAGGGCACTGCTCCTCTACGCGCAAACAATTCTGCTGATTTACCTCGAACCCCCCCCCCCCCCCGTCCCCCGTGTCCGACGAACAACAAAATCCTCAAAAAATACGGTCCGAACAGGAGTGTTCGTTGGACACGCCATTCAGTACCTAATGAATCAGGTCCCAAAAAAATTACGGTCTGAACGGAAGCGTTCGTTGGACAATACATTCGTTGGACAAGGGGGGGGCAACAAAGACATCGCTAACTGCGGCCATGAACGAAAACCCGTTGGGTAAACGGCCAACGGCCGAAAAACTTCCGGAGGCGGGTAGAGCACAGGGCCCCGGGACTTCATCAGGAAAGATTAAATCTGCGGTTTGGAATAAGTTTGGCGCTGGCCCCGGAAGTAAGCCCAAGGTCCGGAATTCTCTTGAAAGCCTCCCGCAAGGTCAAGGGCTCGCACCGAAGATTTGACATCCGTGTTGCAACCACTGTCAACGGTGTGCCACAGGGTGGCAGGCACAAGGACTGCGCGTTGGTGTCCGTGGCCCCAAAATAACCACCAACCACAACTGCAACAGCTGGTGGTTAGGCATAAGAAGGACAATGGCCTTGACCCAATCAAACTGCATCCGGGACAATCATTTTGGCCACGCAGGGGCGTACCCCCCCCCCCCCTCTTGCGAGAGCAACACCAAAATCCCAAAATTTGACGGAAATAAGACCTACTGTTGCTCTGACAGGGGCTGGTATTTGTAAAGGGCAAAGTAGGACATGGTCCAGGAGGGGGGAGGGGATGCGGTGAAATGGAAACTGAAAAAATGTGGAAAATGCGGGGGGAAATGCAGAAAATTGCGGGAAAATACGGTCAAAAAAAGCGACATTGGACAAGCGCATTGCTCTCACAGGCCGCAAGCAGGTCACAAAGCGCTCCACACATGCACGTCCTGGTGTGGATATGCAGCAATGTTCGGCAGTTCATTGAGCAATATGTGATACACTCTTGAGTTCCATCGCACTGAGGTATCCACCTTTGGCCTGTTCTGTCAACACTGTTGTGTTTGCATGGTACAGTACAGGTTGGGCGCCCAAAGGGGTCGTACCTTCACTGTTTCACTTTGCTTGCGCTGGCACTACTTGGCCAAGTGAGCGAGTTAGGGTGCTTTCCTATGGGGAAGGTTTAGGGATGGTGTTGGGTTTAGGGTAGGGGGCATGCAGAGCACGCTAATCAGAATCTGTGACAGGCGTGCGCCGTCCAGACAAAATCGACAAACTGGTGTCATGTCCGGGATTGGAGCTTACATCAGTGCTGGGTGTATTGGGCCGGCGGCGCTGGCGTGGCTGGACTGGGGTGGCCAGGACTACAGGTCCCAGTGACGCCCAGACCTCCTCAGGATCCTCAGCAAAGTCCGAGTCATAAAAGCTCACTGTGGAGGCCGTGTCTCCAGAGGAATCTGTGGAACTGGAGTGCTGCAAACTGATACAGTGAGAAAAATCAAGACATGTTGGAGGCAAAGTTTCAAAATCATTCGGTGGTATTTGTTGATTAGTGGACCTGTGAAACGCCGGCGTGTCATGTGATGGTGTAATGATATCATTCATTTCCAGTGAATGTGGAACCGCTGGTGCACGTTGAGGGGTGGGTGTGGAAGGAAGCTCTAAGCTGATGACAGGCCGTTCAGGCAAAGATAAGACGTGAAACAATGGTGAGCTGATCCGTCCCTCCTCTGCCAGCCGGTCCGCTCGTTCATTACCTGGAATATTGGTGTGACTTGGGACACGTATCCAGCGCATAGGGGGGGGGGGATTGGGTTTGAAACCAAGTTTCACCAATGATTTCCAACCCACTTTCCCCCACGTTTTTAACCAAGGAGATTCCGCCCAAATTTGTTCCCGGTGAACATGAAGACGGGCTGGTGGAGACTCACGCCGGCCATGGCCACGCAGGAGCGCACCTGAACCGCGGAGTCCGCGAACACATTGCGCGCAAGTTGGCCCACTTGTCTGCGGGCTGCCCCAGGGACGCTGGGTACCCTCGGGTGTGCACCTCCACGACGGGCGCTCGGATCGTGGCGCCCAGCACCCGCGCCATGATGGTTTTGACGTCGGTCGTGGGAGGGCCTCCCCACGTATGTTCTGGCCAACGAAGGCCCATCCTTGCACCATGTGGGTCTCTTGCGGGGAGGGGGGGGGGGCGGGCGGGGGCCACTTTAAGCACAATTTCAAACCCACTTTTTTCCACATTGTTGACCCAAGCAACTCCACCCAAAGTTGTTCCCGCGTAAAAGCGAGGGATGTTTTGTGCATTGTCCCGCGGGCACAGAGCTGAAATCACTTCTCACCACTAGGCACCTGCCAAAAGCATCGATTGCTTTTCCTTTTTTTTTCGTCCTCCGCCAATCCAATGTATAGCCCCATCTGGGGAGCGGAATCATGGCTACGCCACGGTCCGTAATGATTTGACATGCCATTCTGTTTGAGGCGTTGAAAAACACCACTCGAATTTCCGGTATTGGTACAACCATCAAGGTATGCCTCTTGGCCTCGCATCATCTTGCGACGCCTTTCACCTTCTTGTTCATTCTCGTTCCCGTCTCTCGCTTCGCTTGCCTCTCCTGTGTGCTGCTCATTCCACTTTTTGGATCAATCTCCCTCTCCCTGTCGCATTCTGCCTGACGGAGTTTTCTGATTACCTCATCCTCCTGTCCCTACGTCACGACTTCGCTCTTTTCGATTGCTTTTTCCCCTTCCTCTGTGACCAACCGCCCGGTAGTAATGCCGCTTGTTTGGGCCCTGATCGCACGTTCAAAACCTGATGTCGTTATTCAAGTTCTCTATCAAATTCATGTTTGTCCATCATTAGCCATGCACGACTCTATTACCCCCCCACCCCCCCCTTGTATAAGCTATGCCAAAATCCCAAATTAATAGAGTCCCCACACCCGCTCTAGCTTGGGCAAGGCTATAGCTTATACAAGGCCATGAGCAACACATACTGAGCTCGCATATACCCCCGTGACACAGGCATATGGTCACAGCCACCAATTTCAGTTCATTGTTTTGCCTTGCTGCACTATAGCACAAACCAGGTCAGTCCCGAATGTTGCCTTGAGGTCACTGCGCAAGGCGGCTATCGAATGTTTCATGGGCTGGCTGGGTCAGCTCTACCCCCTCCCACAGCTTATACAAGGGGGGGGGGACTTGCATCCCCTTTCCAAGCATCATACTTGCCCTTGCTTGCCTTTGTTGCCAACACCTGCAAGGTCTTGTGCATGATTTGTACCCTTGTAACCCCCCCTCCCCCCACTTGTCTAGTGCACACCAAGGGATGACTGGGTGACAGCCATATTGACACATATTCTGTTGGTCCCTTCACTAACTACCAACCTCGTTTGCCAATGTTGTCCCCTTGGAGCAACGCCACTAGTGGAGGGGCCATGCCGCCGAATTCAGTAGGTGGCTCTCATTACAGTACAGCAGCTACGAGGGAGTCTACCCATGCCAACCACGGACACTGCGGGTCCGGTGACTCAACAGAAGCAAACGCGCACACAAGACTCCGTGTGGGGGACGGCCCTTCGGCAACAAGTAGTGAAACCAGCGGTGAGTGATCATAAGTTGTGGACGCACTGCAAGTACAAGGCCCCTGACACCGAGATGCTACGGGAACCCAGACGAAGAGATGACTCCAAACAGCTTGTTGCACGCGTGCAGCACATGAGATGGGGCAAACGCCAGGAGGCAAACGCTAGGAGGCGTTGCTTACGCGCCCAGCCACGTCCGTGCGCGAGGGACCTTGGACACCGGTGGAATGCGGATACACCTAGTGGGCGGCGAGGATGCACGTCTGACACCGACTGGCGGGTCGGGGGAGAGGGTCTACATGCCAACCACCTTGGCGCACTTCTGTGTGGCACACGGGGCCATGTGGGTGGCCCATGTCAGACAGCATCAACAACTGGTTGCGGCTGGGGTGGCAAGCGTGCAAGAGTATCAACAGTTAAGGCCGGTCAGGACGCCAACTAGAAAGGGACTACAGTAGATGGGAGTCCGCAACCACACGGCTCTGGAACAAAACGTTGTAGCCGCCCTCTACCTACGGTGGGCGCACTAGCAGGCCTCCCTCCGAGAAATGGCGAACGAACACCTGAGACGGGCTAGACTGATTTACAGATATGAGTCACACCGGGTCCGACGGACGGGGGACGATTTGCCACACAAGCGCCAGAGAAGAGACGCCATACCATGACAGCAGGGCGTAAGGGAGGACAGGCCACCGAAGGGGGTAAAACGGAGCCTTACATGCCCGGGCCGCAGGGTGACACCAAGCGCAAGGAGGCGAGACAACGATGACGAAGACAACCGTAGCGGGGGCGCCAGTGGTGCCCCTGTCATGGGACGAGACTAGATAAGCCAACCACCTGCCTCAGCAGGCTATGGCGGGCGCAAGTGAACACTGCAGGGGGTATACAATGCGGAGGCGCCTACGGTGCCTCGTCCTATCCCGACAACCCTGACAGTCAACACTCATACACCAAAACACCCAAATTTCCTGCGCCTCGGCAAGATTGGCCTTGGGGAAGGCCCTAACCACATCGCCGGGCACTCCTTAGCCTTCCGCCCCCTCTCTGTGAGGACGGCAGGTAGGCAACAAGGTACAGTAATGTGTTGTCTCAGACAATGAGTCCGAAGAGCCGGAAGATGCACACTGTCGAACAGTTGTCCATGGCACCTACGGTAAAAAAAAAAAAGCAATAATTTGGGTGTCTGGCCATACTATGAACCCATATTTTGTGATACTCCAGGCATCATTGTTGTTTGACGGCAGGTTTCCATGCTTCTTCCGCATTGGGTGTATGGCATTTTCACCCACTTTCACCCATTTCCACCCCTTTTCACACATTTTGTGCTCATTTCCACCACATCCACTCCTTTCCAGGTTGATTTCTCCCACCATGGGGACTCCGAGAAGGCATGGGTGGGCAGTCAATCGGTAATGTGTCGCGGTCTGTTGCGGTTGGTGTAAGTTTGATGTATGGGGCCTAGTGTGGTGAGATGTAATGGGCTACGAGGACGACAATAGAGAGAGATGTGCCCCCAAGTGTTTATGGCGCTTACTACAACAGACAATTTGTACTTTTGCATAGTCGTTGTACAAGATGCTTCTGTATTGTTCCCCATGGAGTTAAGGGCCACGGACAACTGCTAGCACAGGTTCATGGTATAGACAGAGCACAACAATGCCTTGAGGCAACATATGCACAGACTTGAGGAGTGGAATGGCCAGGCAAAGGGATGTTTATAATGAGCCGTGAGAACAACATCTACCGTTCTCTCCTAAGAAGTATGGACATAGCAACAAAGCACAAGAGAGAGCGCAAGAAAAAATCACCGCATAGAAATGATGCGTTTGTTTTTGAAGCAGCAAATCCCCCCCCCTCCCCAAGAGGGACCGGAGGGGGGGGGGGGGGGTGCAAAATCCCACGTGCGGCTTGATTTGTTGTGAATGATTCACTTGGGGGACGAAGGGGGTTCGATCGGATGTTTGCGCGCCAACATGTAACCTCATGTAACCTCATGTCTCGGCCTTTTGAATTCACATGTTACCCCCGGGACGTGGACACCGGTTCCCAACACTTCCGTGTTTTCTCAGCGAAGACACGGGGGAAATCCTTGCATTGCGCGCGCACTATGCACTACTTTTAGCCTAGATTCCCCTCGAAAAACCCCCAGGCATGCAGCTTCCAAATGCCCTGAAACTTAGGCAGCCCCAACTACCCTAGCCTTGGGGGTGCAAAGTCGTTGAGGGGTGTAAAAGTTGCAATTTGAATGTGACATGGAAATTTTTTTCCGCTTTTGTTTCACCGAAAAATGTTGCATCCAAATTTGATGGGTTTTACACCAATGTATGATTTGATAAGCAGAGATCTTCCTCCGATGCCACCACCTTTGGGCAATTGGTTCGCACTCTCCCCACACTGCACAATACTCTCGCTTAAAGTGATCCTGCCACATTGGGCACTCCATCAACCTACTTTGTACCGACTTGGGATGCTTGAGGCCGCACAGGGGGCATGTCACTTTTGTTACATTACCCGGGTAATCGCACCCTGTCCACGCTATGTTTCCCCACAACCATTGTGCCCACAGCTGGCGCCGTATGCCTTTCAGTGGCCTCCATGTCACCCGTCTACTTCATGCTGTCTCCGCCACTTCAGAATCCACTTGCGTGCGGGTGTTGGCGCCTCCCCTCCGGCGATGCTGATACTGGCTGGTGAGGTATAGACGATGTCTTGCGGTGCCAGCTTGGCCGCTTGCTTGGCCAGCCCGTCTGTGATATTGTTGTACTTGATGTCCTACTTGTTTGCCGCATCAAGTGCCTCCGTTTCTCTACAATGTCCTTTGATCCATTCCACCATCATTGACTTGCACTGCACCGCGTCGGCCAAGGGTACCCGGAGTTCAGTATCCAATTCTTCCCCCACTGGGGGTGTTCTTGCCACCTTCGTGACGGCCTGATTGTCCACTTTGGCTGTCTGGTGCGACTCGGTCATGTGGCTGATGAGGTGCAGCCCGAACATTTCTGCTCGGTACGACTCTTGTTCCCCAGGCACTCGTGCCAAAATCCTTGTGTCACCCACCGTGATTCCCGCTCCTGCCCTGCCGTCATCCAGCCGGCTGCCATCCGAGTAGAAGGGTCCTTGGGTCCTCATGGGCCCCTTTATATAGCACTGGTAGCCAGCTATCTCCACTGGTCGGTAGCCCAGCGGCGGTGGTGATGGTACTGGTGCCGGAGTCCATGTTTCTGGTTTCGCATACTTCTTTTGCACGTCTGGCCTTGTCAGCTGCTAGTGGCTTGCCATCTCTTCCGGCGTGTCTTCCTGGTCGAATAGGTTGGGTCCACCAGTCGTGCGGGTGGGAGCAGCCCTCTGGTGCGGCACTTTCGCCCATAGTTGCGTGACTACTTCCGTGTATAGGGGCAGCACCCCCGTGCTGTCGGCCGGAGGAGTTGTTTGCGGAGCATGGACCATTTCCTATACACCTGCCCATGGCCCCCAATTTTTTTCCGGTTACCACCTTCCCCATATCTTGTTTGGGACACATACCCGGCCTGTTGGTGACAAAGTGTCTGGTTTGCTTGTCAATGGCGTACCTTGTGGTGTCATTCAATACCAGTAGCCATTTATGGGGGAATGCTTGCCCGGCGCGCGCCCGGCGCATGCCCGGCGCGCTACCTTTGTATTAAGTATCTTATCTCTAGCCCCAAAATTATTCTCCCCTTGGGAAAACCTCCAAGTAGGCCGCACTAGACCGCAAACCTTCTCTGCAAGGCACCTTGCATAAGCCAAAATATGAGAATTCAACAACAGAAAATGTCACTCCCACCACTTCCAACCACCACCCTTGCCAACCACCACCCTTGCCATCGTCATAAACTGGGTGCAAAGGATGGGCCAAATTTTTAGACACGGCGAGAAGGTACTCCAAATTGTTTGGTGAGGTGGGGGCAACAATGGGCACAAGTGGGGAATGGTAAAAAAAAAGATGCCCGGTGTGCGCCCGGCGCGCTACTACCCCCCCCTACATGCCCCCCCCTACAGCACCACCTTGGGAGCAAGGTCGTGGAGACTAGTTCCGCCCTCTCCCATGCCGTGAGAGGCAGGTTTTTGTAGCTTTTTAGGTTTGCTGCGACCGTCTGTAGGATGTCCTGCTCCACCGACAGGCGTGGGGACTTGTGAGCAAGCATGTGTCCCAGGTATTGTGCCACCGCTGGAAGCACCAGGTGCGTTACCCCGTGAAAGTCGATGGACTCCATGGATGGTTGGGTTCTCCAATGGTGCACTTTGGTCTTCCGTGCGTTGATCATAAAACCCAGCACACTCCCAATGTCGTGTATGGTTTGAAGTGCTGCTAGGGCTTCCTGTGCGGTGTTTACTACCAGTGCCGCATCATCCATGTATGTGTACACTGCACATGGCTGACAGTTTGCTTCACAACATCGTACACTTCTTCTTGTCTTGCTTCACGTCCGAGAGCCTGAGGAGCTTGCAGTACACTCCACACAAGGGGACCTCACAGTTGCAGGCGGTCACAAGCGGTCGCAGGCGCTTCAGATGATGTTTTTTTTTTTTTTTGCCAAAAACCCCCTTTCAGACATTGACATTCCCAGAAGCAGCCAGGCACGGCAGAGCAGCACAAGTACGGCACGGAGACTGCACCACCCGATAGCAGGAGAAATATGCTCACACGAGCCTCAGGAGGCGTCTGTGCAGTGGGTAACAGTTCAAGGAAAGAGAGAGAGGGAGAGAAATGGGCTGACTGAACAACCGTGCAGCACCCAATATAAGGGGGGCCTTTCTGCACAGCGCACGCACAGCACCCAATAGTAAGCCAGTGTTCCCGTGACCACCCTGAAAACCAGCCACCACCGGGGAACCTACCTAAACCCCCGCTTGAAATCCCCCCCCCCCCCCCAATGTCATGACGGTCCCCCCCAAGGGGGCGGGGGGTCTCAAAGTGATGGTTCCCCCCCTGGGGAGGGGGGGGGGGGTGCACCACACAATGGTGGCACTAAAATTGCAGCATTTCTAGCATAGCCGAAAAAATTTCTTCGGCGCTTGGTGTTTCCTAAGCTTTTTGGGCCAGATTGCGGTCCCCCCCCCCAGGGGGGGATTTCAATGGGGGGGGGGGGGAAGGTCCGTCCACAGGGCAAAAATAGCACAGACAGCAATCTGGCATTTTGAGTGTGAAACATGGTTTGTTTTAATTCATTATCCGAGTTTTTGTACCAAGTAAGAATCTGAGCAGTCCTGTACCTGGGAACACAGTAGTTACTGCGGTCACCTGGGCCATCGGAAAAAAAGGGTCGAAAATAGCCCACTGGTCGCGCGGCGTGGGCACAGCGCGGGCACAGCGCACGGTGCGCCCCCAAGGGCCTGAGGCTCGAAACCAGCAGACCTATCAGAGGCCACAAAACAGATTCCCGGAAACTTCCCATGACGTGTCGCTTTCCATTGAAGGCACCCTGTCTGTGTGCCGATTGGAGGGAACCCCCGTGTCATGCGGTGGGGATGCAGTGAGGAGATGGTGAGGGTGTGGTCAGGATGTGGTCAGGATGGACGATCTTGTGGTGCGGCGGATTGCACCACCAAAATGGGTGCGTGCAAATGAAGAGGGCAGCAGAAAAGTTTCTGTGAACCACCAATTTGCCAAATGTTGTGTGTGTCCGAGCACGCGACTGCGGTCTGTGATTTGTCGTTGTGGACGCTTCCAATGAGCTGCTGATGGCCGATGGTCCGCATGGACTTGCTGGTGTGCGAGCCCATGCGACAGCGCAGAGCACTGCAATGTGCCTGGGTATAGAAAGTCTGTGACAACCCCCTTCAAATAACGCAGGTGCGCTGCCAACACTCGTCTATCACTGCGACCAGACACACGTCTCGTTGGAAAAGGTGTGCTCGATACTTGTGCAAAGCCGACCACCTGCCCCCCCCCCCCCCTGCCCGCCCCCGCCCCTTTGCCCCCCGGGCCCAAAACTCGCATCTGAAAACCTTTTTGTATTGAATTGGGAGGGAGGAGGGTCGAATCCCGGAGGAGGCAAGCACTTTTTGAGGGTGGGCAATGGCTATGTCCTCAACCCCCCCCCCCCCCCATGGGCAGGCGGGGGGTGGGGGGGGGGGGGTTCCAGCTCAAGAGTCAGGCACCCACTCACCACGGCAGGCGCCACGCAAAATGATGTGCAAAATATTTGATCCCCTGCTGGCCTAACCCTACCTCATGGGGGGAGGGGGTACTCCGGGGAGGCACCCACGATTCGAAAGCCCCCCACCCCCCGTCTCTTGGGGTTTCGGGCCTGATTCGAGGCCTGCCATGGAGTTGTGGCGATTTGCTAAGAAATCCCTTTGAGGAGCGTTTCGTCAACCGGAAAAGGGGGTTATGGGGTGCTCAGTTGGTGGGAGTAGCTATAGAGTGCGTGTGGTGGTGCCTTTGGGTCACCAAAGACAGCTGAAGTAGCTTGTGGCGCCTTGTAAGGTAATGCATGGCCGTACCTTTGGGGGGCACTTCACCCCCCCCTCCGGTCTGTGCTGCATGGCTTGGATTACATGGGCCAAGATGAGAGGTCTGCATGGGATTTGGGATCGGCAAAATACCCACAATTCAAGAAGCTCAGAGTACAGTTTGCGCGACTGCGGTCACACAAGCCGCCAGGGAATGTGCAGCATTTCAATGGGGACATTGGGGTGTGCCGGTGGGGTCTGCAAATGCAAAGGGCAATGCCATGTGAACACCGCTGTGTGCCGTGTGTCAGGGTCCCACAGCGGAGCACTGTGGTGGCGGCCCGGCGGCAGCCCAGGCAATACGCAATGGGGGAGTTCGCGCACTGCGCGCACCGTATTTTGAACAACTTCTCTCGGAAATGGTCTCCCTTAGAAGCCCTTGTAAATAGTGTCCGCTAGTGGAGGTTGCTGGGGGAAGAATGATGGCGGGGTGTGAGGGCCTCCTTGGGCGAGCTCACGTGCGCAGCGCGTCTGATACTCCCTCAATGCCTGCCACATAGCTGGACAGGCCACACCGAATACAGCGCGGAAAAGCACACCAACGCACGGCGACCGAGGTGCCTTTCCTCAGATCCCGGGGGATGAATAGATCCGACCCACATAAAATGAAGCATCACACACCGACGCCTGGAAACAGGCACAGGACTTCTTGCAGCCGGAGAATTGGTGAGTCATTACAGCACCACATTGTCGTGGTATCACACCACGGCCCGTTGGCACAACTTCGACTGCAATTTACACAACGTCCGGTCATAGGGGCGCCATGCGATAGTGGGGGTGACACGAAGGCATGGGGGTACCATGATGGTGTGGGTTGCCATGACGGCACTGGGTGCCACAATGAACGGGGGTGCCATGATGGGCGGGGTCTCGCTGGACAAGCTCCCATCCTCCAACGGCCGACAGCTGGTGCATACAGTGCCAACAGTAATATGATCTGGACAGGGAGTCTCCCTTGGCCATCAAATCGATGATGGCCGTCCACCCAGATCGCAACTCGCAGTACGAATGTCAGCAAGGCGCCGGTGGGCACCACCACGTACCGCCCATGAATCTCACTCAACAAGGCGCCGTTGGCGCCGCCACACACTGTGCATCTGTCCTCGCTTGGGTAGGGGCAGGGGCGGAAGAATAGAATGAACGGAATGACAAACACTGTACAACGCCGGCAGTAACGGCAAACAAGAATGAGGCGGTGCACTCCATAATCTCGGACGAGTGCATCGCTGGGCCTACTACACCAGATCTGGTTAAATCTCAGTTCACAAACCACAAATCATACTAGTAACGACATAAACACAAGCAAAAAACAAGGTCAGGTGACGGGATGAAAAGCTCATGCAGACAGTGATAAGAGGATCAGCAGGAACGCAACAGAAAGATTCATCATCGACATGGATTGAGCTTGGGACAAGTACGACGAATCTGTTGAAACACAAAGATGGCGGGGTCCACAAAGGGTTTGTGGTACAGCAGGTGTCCAGTGCCATGTCGTTGTGTGACGGCTTCTGGATGGAGGTCATTAGTGGGAGGGTATTGGGCATCAAATGGTCGGTTGGCTGAGCTGGATGTCCCCGC
>OZ038394.1:3968157-4005657 GCA_964036045.1 Eutreptiella sp. 'Long Island Sound 2002'
CTCAGCACCCTCAAGACAACATCTTACGACCTCAATCCCTTCGCGCTCTGTGGGTTGCAAAAAATGAAAGAACAATCGTCCATACCAGTCCCTGCACACGCAAACTCTGTCCATGGGTTAGTTGCCGGTGAGGACTCAGCGGTTTTCAGACTGGCATGTGAGTCCCTGCACACGCAAACTCTGTCCATGGGTTAGTTGCCGGTGAGGACTCAGCGGTTTTCAGACTGGCATGTGTCGGCTGAAAATTTTCGAAAATTCTACTTTTTCCGAAACCCTTTTGCCGCCCCTGGGATGGGTTTGGGTGATCATTTAGTGACAATATGGGTACTTGAGCACCCATATGGACTCACATAGTGGCCGCTAGGCCCATGTAGGCCGGGCCATGGGCCCCCCGAAAGCCCCAAAATTGCTCTTTGTAGGCGGTTCAGTGGCACCTGATGTGCGCACAAACTGCATGAGCAGTGTACCACCCTCTACAGCTCAAAAATGGAAATTTTTCGAAAAAAATTTTTAATGTTCTGACCATTCACAATGATCAAATATCCTGTGTAAAGCATGTTTCAGTACCTGTTCATGTGTTTTTCACTCTATTTGGGTATTGGGTGTGTGTGTGGGGGGGGGGGGGGGGCTCCCAAGGGACTGGTACACAACCTGCTCATGCAGTTTTTTACCCTGTACAGCTCAAAAATTGAATTTTCTGAAACTTATTTTTTGGATATTGTGGGCCATCCCAATTACTATCCAAGCTACGTAAAGCATGTTTTAGGCAGTATTTATCCATTTTCCACCCTATTTGGGTATTGGGTGTGGGTGTGGGGGGGCGGTGGGGGGCTCATCGGTCTTCTCTCTTCGAGGTGCCTTGCCAAAGGCAATAGAATTTATATGTCTTCGCCTCAATCCCTACTGAAAGAAAGAACTTCCCATTCAAAATTGACTTAAAGAATTGCATGAAAGGCTGGGTTTTGACTAAGCCCCGGCTTTCAAAGTTTTCTATGGGCCATGTTATATATATCTTGGTTTTTGGCGGTAGACAAGCATAGGGCGAGCATACCTGAAAGTGCACGGGGGCCCGGCCCCGCGTCGCGTTTCGACGCGCTGTCGTCTGTGGAGGTGACGGCGCTGGCGCGGCAGCAGCAGCAATAGCTGCTGTTAGGATTCGAACGAAATTTACAAGCGAAATTTTCAGGGTAATTTTCAACGAAATTTTCAACGAAATTTAAGTTTATCTTTCAAACGAAAATTTCAATGAAAATTTGCCGTTCCTTCTTTTTTTATAGACAACATGAAAAACAAGAACTTGAGCACCTGGGGACACTTTACCGTAGTGGAGTACATGGGGGAGTTGTGGTGGGAGGGGTGTGCTGACGAGGAGATCCTGCTGTCCAGTTGTGGGTTGAGCCCCCCCCGGCAGCCCCCGCAGCACCTCCCCAGCAAAGCCCCCCCCCCGCCGAGAAACCCAAACCCCCTGCCCTGCCCCCCCCCAAACCCACACAACCCAAAAAGCTCCCCCGTCCGAAGCGCGGGTCCTTCGAATCGGGATCGGGCACAACCCCGTGGCTCAAACAAGTTCCTTTGCTGAGAGTCATGCCTTCGTGTGCCATCCTTTTCATTTTTGGAATGCCCTCCATGCTTCCTCTCCAGCAGCTGCATTGGGCAAGGTTGTGGCTTGTCTTCCAGCCAGCCAAGCCCCGACAGAGCGAGTGTTTTCGGGAGCGCCTGAGTTTTTCCATGTTGGCAACTAAAGTCTTCATTCATGTCAACTACATGAAGTTGTGCCACGCATGAGTATATCATTGCCATTGGCATCCATCATATTGTTTGTGGACTTCGCCATTTCAATTGTGATGCGTCCATCAATGTCTTTCATCAAGGGCTTGGTTATAGGTGCCAGGATTCAGTGCTATGATGTTATAGAACCCCCGCCTTCCCATTGGGGCCATAAATTTCATAATTTTCATACTTTTCAAAAAAATCGAAAATTTCACGAAATTTTCACGTTGTATTTCACCTGAAATTTAAAATCCTCATTTTTCACGAAATTTTTAAATCCTAGCTGCTGTTCTTCGTTAGTGGTAGCGGCGGTGATGGGCACACTTCAGCCGGCCCATGTGTACCGGGCGGGGTGTTGTGGTGGGTTTGGTGGCGGGTTTCGTTGCAGTGTCTCTGCTCTACTGCTGGTTCACACATGAACTACAATCTCATGGTTATTGCAGCGATGTAGGAGTGTAGGAATGTTGAACCTCGCAGTTTGAGCATGATTCGAATGGAAGCCTTGGTATATATATATATATATATATATATATATCCTCCAATCTACACCCCTCTCCCAACTCTAGGTGGCTCCACCACACGGCTCTAAGGTACGTGCGAAGGGCACAAAGTGGTGCATACATGTGGTGGAAGGGGCTAAACTCGGTCAAAACGGGCTCAAAACGGGCTAAAAACACTTGTTTGAGCACCCCAAATGGTCCGGGATCACTTTTGGAAAAACGCGTTTTTGACCCATTTTTGACCCATTTTTGGTCCCAAAATGGCCCATTTTCAAGGCATTTTGGGATTTTCCATGGCCCAAAATGCGCCACCACGGGCTCAAAACGGCCGAAAAACACTTGTTTGAGCATCCCAAGTGGTCTAGGAACAACTTTGGAAAAAATGATTTTTTTCGCCCTGGGGACCCTGGTGGACCCACCGCTGGCCCCCACTGTGCGTGGGCTAGCCGGCCCTCCGGCTGCACCAAGTGACCACTAGTACGGGGGTCTAGGCGTCTCGTTGGGCGATTCTGAGGCTTGGAAACCATAAAAAGTGGGGGGTTGCGGGTGGACTAGGTGCCCTCGGAATTCGTTTTTGAGCCACGTAGCCCAAGATACGGCCCGTTCTTGGTTTCGGGGTGCTGGTGCACATTGCGCAGATTTTGGGGCTTTTTGGCGCCTTTTTGGGCCATTTC
Source organism: Eutreptiella sp. 'Long Island Sound 2002' (assembly GCA_964036045.1). Lineage (NCBI taxonomy): Eukaryota > Euglenozoa > Euglenophyceae > Eutreptiales > Eutreptiaceae > Eutreptiella > Eutreptiella sp. 'Long Island Sound 2002'. The sequence goes on from OZ038394.1 coordinate 3,971,102, forward strand.
TCGGAAATATAGTGGAGTTAGAGGGCACCAAAGGTCCCTTGGTCACGAGAAAGGCAAGCCGCACGTGGAGTGTAGCAGCCGTTTGCCTTCGTTTGGCTGTTTTGAGCCCTTACTAGGGCCGTTTTGGGCGAAAAATGGCTGTTTTTGGCCCAAAACTGCGCAGATTTGGGAGGGCACCTACCGACTTGGCGCCCCCGCCCCGGGCCGCCACCGGTGAGTTTTTGGCTCAAAACTTGGATTTGGCAAGGCCACCACCTAGGCTCTAAGATGGCTAAAGTAGAGTCAAGCTCGAGGCGATGGGAAGGTGCAGTGGCCAAAACGGAATGGTGACGTGTTGTTGTTGTTGTTGCTTGTTGCTTGTTAGCTAAATTTAAGGGGAGAGGGGTGTAGTAATATATATATATATATATATATATATATATATATATATATATATATATATATGTATATATATAAGTGCATATATCCTGGCTGTTCCCATGTGGTGCCGGTGTCGTGACATGTGTTGAGATGTGCATCACTGTAGCCTGATACATGTGCAGGGCCAGGGCCTGCCTGAAATGCCCCACATGTGTGTGCAATACGGAGGCTAGGGACATGTGCATGGCCTGGGCCTGCCTGAATCGCCCCACACGTGATCAGTCCGTGTCTTCGTCCTCAACTCTTCCCTAAGAGTGGCCAGGTACAAGGGCACACAAGCATATCCTTGCCACACACACACACACCACAAGCCTCGAGACCACACCCTAAGTTAACGGCACGGTACGGAGCCACGACAGACACGGTGCAGAGTCGAGGATGTGTTAGTATTACCACGAGGAACACGGACAGGTACAGCCCCAACAAGCTGTAGAGAGTACTAGAAAGTCGGGGTGTGCAGGTAAAAAAAGCAATGCATACACAAGTGATCAGGTGGACGGCCACATGTGTGCCCCCGTTTGTGAGTGCATATATGTCACTGCCCTGTACTGCTTGCACAGTCTCTTGAATGTTCAATTGAAAAAAGTGCTCTTGGTGCTTCGTCCCGTATAGCTATTGTCAATATCACAAATTTGGACATGGGGCTTCTTGGAAGCCTTATGGAACAAGAAGAACATGTGGAGAAGCAGAGGCAAATCTTGCGAGGAAGGCAACATGTGGTATAAATGGGAACAAATCGGAATGGAAGACATGCATTTGAAGATTTATGACGGAGTTGTGGTTGCATGAGGGTTTGGGTGGGTTTGCTAGAGGTGGGGTGGGGTGGGGGGCACAAAAAGGGTGCGATAAGGGTTGCGAGAAGGGGTGTTATCGCGCGAAAAGGGGGCGCGAAAAGGGGCGGGAGAAGGGGGGTTATCGCGCGAAAAGGGGGTGCGAAAAGGGGTACACAGGCTTGTAGGGGGGTAAATCCTACTTGGTGGAAATTCCAAAGGACATGATGGTAGGTTGCCAAACCTGTTGGCAGGGATAGATATAATTTTCGCGCCACTCGGGGGGTGGAGGTGGGGGAGGGGGGGGTAGGGAACACGCCATCAGAAGCTGGGGCGTCCCTGCCAAGGGGCCTCCCCGTGGGGAGCCTGCGAACTCCGCACGGTCGGGGGCTGTGCCCCACGTGCAGGGGGGTGCCCACCACCAGGGTGGCAACAGGGCCGTGACTAGCCCATCGCATGTGGGGGACTCCCGGTACTATGGGATGACCTCCTGCAAAAATTTTGGGCCTTCATTCAGTCAGCCAGCAGACCTCCCGATGCAGTCGATTCCACTACCCTGAGTCTTGTGCGACTTCCATACTTTTGTTTTCGCATTTTCATTTCACGAATGCACATTACAAAGCCTCACATACACTGGAGCTGCAGTGATTTGCTGCACACCAACCACCATGCAACTGGACGATACACTTAGGGGAGGGCACGGCAGAGGGCAGTGCCACATGCACCCTGGCAGAAGTACTGGGTGTCACCATCAAAGAAACAGAGACTGACAACACGGTGCAGCGGACGCCAAAGCACCAGGATAGAAGGACAAAATGACAAAGATTGACCGCCTGGGGCCCGGTAACATATCCACCAAATCATTTTGTGGTACAGAGGGTAGAGGCTGGACTAAAGGCATGGAGCACAGAAACCATTAACCAGTACTCACCAAAAATCTGGCACACTGGCCGGCATCTCTCGCATGTTGTAGTCTGTCAGTCAATTGATTTCTGTACCCAAGAACAAAGACCATCGCAATGTAGAACTGTTGAGATTATCATTCCTGCCCCTCAAATGGGCTCCCAGTGCACGACGGTTCCAATGGATGGATCGACCACACCTGGAGCTTTGCATGTGCCCACTGGGCGTGCGTGCACTCAGTAGGAATGAGGTTAGCATAAGAATGGACAGTGGGACTCTAAAATCCGCTGATTCCGCCGCCTATTTGGCTGCGCGCTTCGGAGCATGGCCACACGGAATCTCAGCAGAGCAGCCCGAAGACCATTAACCAAGGAGGGCGGATGGAGCATAGGAGGTTTCAAAGCCATACAAGGGCAATCAATGCCAGTGGGATCCAGTATTGGTCCCCAAGATACGTTCGCGCAGTATCGAAGTCCAAAATTGTTGGTAGAGGTGGCAACAACATGTGGTGGTTTTCCTTGCTACAGTCCCCTACTGAACCATTACCCTTCACAACATTAGTAGACGTCCAAGGAAAAGCACAACAAACAGCTCCTACAGCGCAAGGTTTGCGCTCATCAGCAGCATGGTAGTACCGCAGATGGTGAGTGTGTCCCTTCTCCCATTTACATGCAGGCGATCGAGTGCTCACCAACAAGGGGTGCAATGACGGATTTCAATGAGCGGCTCGGCTCTCTGCTGTTCTGGTCTCTTCTTTCCGGTTGTGTTGCGGTGTATTTGCGTCCTGGCGCCCCATGCTGTGTGTGCTTCGTTGTTGGCTTTCCTGCTGGACTATGTCGTCGCCTTGCCTGCTTTGGCGCGGGGTTCGATGTGTCTTTGTTGAGTGTGCGGTGTATTTTTTGGTGCTGTGTTGCTTCTCTTGCTTTTGTTCAGTGTTCTTGTTTGTGTTGTGCTTGGCCTGTTGGCATGTGTTGTTCTGCTGGGTGTGTGGTTTGCCTCGCTTTCCAGGTCTCCAATTTGTTTTTTCGGCTAAATCATGGCCTTTCCTTTTCTTTTTGACGATCCTTGGGGGGTCCCTTGGCCTTTGGGAGTTTGTCGTCGGGACTCAGGTTCCAGCTATGGGGACGTAAGTTCCGATGATGACGTCCCAAGCATACCAATACCAAGCACCCACCCCATCAGCGGTGCGGCCTCCAACGCCACATGTCCTGCACAGCATTCTCTGTTCCCGCACACTGCACATTCCGACACATTTCAGTGTGACATGTGCGACAGGTGGGTGCCGAGGGGCGCCACGCTATATGGTTGCACTCCTTGCAATTACGATTTGTGTCTCGCCTGTGTGGGTCAACGAAAGCGTGCCCCGCCCAAGAAAACACCAGGGTCTATGACTGCATCAGAACTCCAAGTTGCGCTTGGCGAATTCGGATTGCCACCGCATGGTAGCCTAGCTGTATTGAAGGGGCGCCTGCAAGAGGCCCAACAAGTAGCACAATCAAAAACTATTTCAGGCTGGAAGGCGGAGCTTGCGAAACGTGGGCTCTCTACTACTGGCGGGAAGAAGTGTTTGGTTGGTCGTTATTTGAATTATCAGCAGCAGGCTGAGGACATGAAAAACAATGTGCTGGAGAATTTCGAAGAAGACGAAGAAGAAGAAGACGAAGAAGAAGAAGACGAAGAAGAACAATCGGATGACCCTGAGCAAGAATCAGAAGAAGATGAAGAGGAATCCAAGGAAGAGAAATCGCACAACGATGCTCGTTCCTTAAACGTCAATCCCAGAGGCACTTCAGAATACGAATTTGGAGGCACTTGTCCGCAAAACCACCGCCCACCCTCGAAGCCGGTGGATTCCATGAAGGTAGAAGAACTGAAAAACGAGCTGCGTGAACGTAAGCTGCCATTATCTGGGAATAAGCATGCATTAGTGGAACGCCTGCAACAGGCCCGACAACAAACAAAACGATCCGCCAATGACTGTCCGCAAAATGCCAAGGTGGAGCTTCGTGCTGTCAAGAGACAACGTGCTGAAGCACTGGATCCCAGACCTTCAAAAGAACCGAAGAAGAAAGATGGCAAGGATAACACACAAGGACAGGGAAACCCGGCGTCAAGGGCCAATGTTAGAAGTTCTGTACCAAATGGTTATGTGAATGGTTTGCCTGTTGTCAAGAAGGACCCTTATGAAGCGCCCGTTGGGAGACCCAAGAAAACGCAACCGACGGAAGGTAAAAAAATCAAGGATGATCAGCAAGGACAGCGAGACCCAGCGTCAATGTTCAGCGATGATGGTGAAGATCCTGCTGCCGCCACGGCCGTCAACCCAGCCACGCCCACAAAGCTGCCAACTGATTTGCTGGCGATGCTAGAGGATTTGGTTGAGGAACAAAACCAGCGGTCTTCTTTCTCTGCACGTGTGCATGAACAAAGTCAGCAGAAAGTCAGTGAAAAGCTTGAGAGGTTTAAAGCCCAGCAGACGCCTCATTTGGAGGTTTTGCCTGCATACCTTGGTGCGATTGCTGATTACAAAAACTTGAGAGATTACCCATTAAGAACGGGGGGTTCCAACAATAATGGAATACGATCAAGTGACATGAGTAAAATGATTTGTAAAGATTTTGAGAACATGCCCTTCTCTGTGTACAAGTGGCATGGTTTGAAGCACTTTTTCGAACCCCACCCAACCGGAAAGCAAGGCTACGTGCCCAAGAAGGTGGACGGTAAGATTATGTTTGATGTCGACCATGTTGTGCCTCAAAAATGGGGTGGCATCAACCATCCTCGCAATTTCGTTGTCATGCACCGATCTATGAACCGAAGTTTCCAAGAGGATCTACCAGAGAACAAATTAGCGTACATTGAGAAAAGCACCAGAACAACCATGCGTCTGGTTGGCCATTTCTTTGAAGGTTTATTTAACAGCCAAGTTATGCAGGTTGCGGTCAAGCAACACATTGAGAAACAAATGCCACAGTGGTGAACAAGTTCTATTTGCATGTCTCAATTTGCAGCTGCCTCAGTGTGTATTGGTGTCTGTTGGGAGGTGTGGTCGTGTTTGGGATACCATGCACACACATGCACACAGATACACTACCTTTTTGGTAGCTACTGAAGTGGGGCGCTGTTTAGGATTGCCTCGCGCCTGCTCGCTCACTGCTGAGCTGGCTGGTTGCATGACCTGCAGATGGAGCGGCACTGCCACCGTGCCTTCACCCTTCACTGGTGGTCGGCAAATGGCCTGACCGTGACGAGGACCAGATGGCGTGAGTCTCCCACTGGGTCCAGGATCCCCCACTAGGATTGACCCCATTCAACGAAGCGCGCACGTGAGCAGTCTGCAGCAGAGCCCAGGGCGGAGAGCTTATCGGGGGCAGCATTTTACGCAGTGCGCGTGGGGTGCAGCTATTAGGTAGGGTTGGGGGGGGGGTCGGATCCCACTACAGTCCGAGCCTCCGACCATGTGGGACACATCCATTGAAATTAGGCCTTATGAAATGATGCATGATGTTGTGGACCAAACAATTTGGAATGGATAGGGCGGTCTAGGGCCTGCCCGGGGGGCCGTTCTGCTGGGGGGTCAATACTCGGGGCTTCTCTTAGATCATCTCAAAAGGTGCGCGCGGTGCATACTCCGTGCACGCGCGGTGCAGTTGTCCCCGCTTGGGCTCGGGCCCTATTTTACCACGGGGCAGTTAGGTTCTCCTGGCCCCCTGCGCCAGTGGGAAGCGGGATGCCAGACGTCATCGGGGTGCCTCCCGTGCAATCCTTCTGGTGCTGGGGGACCCCCCTCCAGAGGGTGGGAGAGCAAGGGCATTGCCTGGCAGTGCACAGGAGGAGGAGGGAACAAACAACCAGCTTTCGGTTCATGTCGGCGCTAGCCAAGGCCTGTTTGGGGGGGAGGTTCGGCCGTGGATGGGCCAGAGGGCAGAGAGCCCGCTGCGGCACCCGCAGATTCGAAGGGCCATCATCAGCGAAGGTGTCCCTGCCAGTCCCCTACGACCGTGGAGGGAGTTTACCCCCCCCAACCCCCCAACCCCAACTGCTGTGGCGGATGTGGGTACACTGCCAAGGTTGGATACGGCAACCGAATTTCATCTCTGGGCCCAAACTCCCCCTGCAATTGATATCAGACTGTGCTTCTCCATATGTCAGGTGTGCAACTGAGGGACTGCCCCGACACTGTGGTCCGTGGCTTGACTTCAAAAAGATCAATCTATACTGCCATTGGGGCTGCTTAGACGCACCACTGACAGCGAGTGCGCATGCTGCAGAGTGTGCCTGCTGCAGCGTGCACCTGCTACATTGTGCACCTGCCACAAAGTGCACCTGCCACAGTGTTACAGTATGCACCTCCACATCAACTTTTCCTGACGAAGTTTCACCCGTCCATTGTCAGGATCTCAGACTTGGTAGAACGAAATACCTGCTTGGTAGATTGTCATTCAGTATGGTACACAAGGTGCATATAGACAGACAGAATCCATGACCTGAACATGTTTCTTGCTTTTCCGAGATAAATGCCCCCACCTGAAGGTATGAGTACCTCCCCTGCTTACAGACAAATTTGTCTCAAGGCACACTTTTTTGGATACTGGTTTTCATGATGCTGTTACAAAATGAAACCGAGAAAAGCAGGTATCATACGCAAGATCTCACATGGCCTTTGTGCATATTGAGTGTGCAACGTGGATTCATGTGTGTACTGACCTTGTGCAAAGACAGCTCCATGTCGGACATCACTTTTGCTGTATTTTGCCCGTCTGTAGACAATGAAGGGGCTGAGGCGATACCGTATCAATAAGAGGTTACGGCGCTTCAAGTCAGAGGACGATTGCAGTGCTGTATGTGGAAAGCATTGCAATCACACTGGCACGCCTTTGGAGTTTTGTATGAAGGCGTGCATACCCCTTTCAACTATTCCATTGTGGCGTCTTTGTATGCTAATATACAAACAGCAGATGAATGATTTGGGACATGGAGTACCATATGCCATATCTGCTCCCTGCATATTGCGATCGCCTAGCATATAAATGTTTCTGTGGCCATAATGTTACTATCCCATATATCAATGGTCTTTCCAGCGTTCGAAAATCCATGCTTTCTTTTGTATGTGACTTCTAACTCTTCGACGTATTAGGTCGATTTGTGATCTCTGCTTCAGTTTTTGCTCTCACGTACTTCACCATACTCTTTTTTGAAACTTCCTGCTGTACCTGACAGTTTTACCATTGCAGTAGGTGGTAATCATTCATGGTATTGGGTTATTTGTCGCTTGATTCCTGAGTAGTCCAAGTATTTGCCAGGCACATGGAAGTTAGAACAAAAAGGTACATACTGCAAAAGGAACGAGGGCACAAATAGGCAGGACCATCCATAGAAGCATTGTGCTACCTGAAGGACACCACACGTTCAACAAGAACAGGGACCAAAGTGAGTTTTAACAGCAACATAAGGCCGTTAGGCATGGCACTACCGTAGTGCATACTCAAAGGGTAGACCAAGCAGGTAGTGAACAGAGCAGGTTCGCCAGGTCAGACTGGAGCACATGAACAATGCGGAACCCTCGTTTGCACTATATGCCCTACTCATTGATCCAGGCTGTTGCCTCAGAGCTCATGATACACTCATTGAACTTGTTGAGCCGGGAATAAAAAAAGAACTGGAAAGCTCTGATCCTGAACCTTGGTTGCAAAAGTTATCTCGACTGCCATGAGGTGAGCTGGCCTCGCTGGTTCATCTGCGTCAGGACCCAAAGCAAAATATGATCCATGGATCTTGGTCACATGGGCACGCAAACTGCGGATATATTTCCATCACTCAGATGGTGTTTATGTGGGTGCACAATATTCAGGTCTCTGACAGTGCAGTGTGGACTGCCAGCCCATCACCTCCAAGCGCTCTGCTGATGTGGTGCACCATGACTGTGCCCCCGTTGTGCACATGTTGTTCATTTCCAAGGCCGTTGCAAGGCTTGCGGCCAAACATGCGGCTCGGGACCCCATGCTAGTTGCAGTCGTGCAGGATCAGCCGCTCATGGATGAATACTCTGCCTCAGCCTGTGTCTCAGTGGACCAGGGCACCCATTCGGACATGCCACTCACTTCATGGTCATTTTGTCCGTGCTATGTTTGCTCCAAGTGTGTCCCGCTGTACACTCTGCTACCTTGAATATCCCTCTGGGACAAGGAGGGGGCTGTCATACCCCCCCCCCCCCCTTGTCGTTCCCCACCCCTTGTCGTTCCCCGGGGGGGGCTGGGGGACCGTCACTTGGTCAACCCAAAATTTTTCGTTACGGCTCATTGTGTTGTTGTGTGGGTGACTGTGTTGTGGGGTACTGCCACTTGTATCCTTTGTCCTCATGGCAGGACATTTTGCTCACTTTCGCTGAATGGAACTTGACAGCACAGCCATGTTTCTCCCTGGGACAAATGTGATGTTCATCCGCTCTGCGGGGGAACCTGTTTTGGCACAGGTCGTTGGACACAGTTTTGGGAACAAGTTGTATTTTACAAGGGACATTCCCGAAGGGAAATGGGTTCCCAAAAATCTGCTTGCGCCTGCCAAGCGGGTCTGTAGTAAAACCTAGTAAAAATTTTTTTCAAATTTTTTTTTTTGCTAGGTCCCCCCCCCCCCCCCCCGTGCCTAGGAACCACCTTGCGCAAGAACCGCCCCCTGGTTCCACGGTCGAATTTTCCACATCACCTTCTTTTACCAGGGTAATGGGTTTTTGATGGTTCTGGTGGATGTAGGACAGCTATTCAGGTGTGCAGGACAACAAAGTCCCCCCCCCCCCCCCAAATGCCAATGGACCCCCCATGCCAATGGACCCCCCATGCCAATGCCCCCCCCCCCCCGAGATTTTTTCACCAAATCGCACACAAATTGCCCTTTTTTGCCTAGTTTCCTGAGTGTGCAATGGCATGTGATGGGCACCATCCTTGGTGTCATGTGTTTGGTTTTCAATACAGATTTTCATTTCTCGAAATGTTCCAAGTCCCGTATGGAGCAGACTGAGATTGTTTGCCTGTCTACACAAGCAGTGAGTTCTGGTTGCTGAGTGGGGACCTCTTTTCAGACACAGAGTGATCCAGCCAGGTTGTTTCTGCTCATTTCTTCTGGAGTGCATTGTGCCACCCAGCTGCCCCTGCTTTGCTGCAGCGTTTGACAGCCATAGTGATCAACTTCTGGGAGCTTTGCAACGCAGATTGATCCAGCCAGGTTCGCAGTGCTGAAATTTTTTCAAGCAGGCCTGGGGCCACAGATTTCAGCATGTTTCGCTCAAAGTGCCGTGATTCATTCTGTCATTCAGCCAATTGCAGTTGCATGGGATTCATGTCTATTTGAAAACATTATTATGGCGCACTTCACAGAGCTGAATTTTTTCAAGCAGGCCTGGGGCCACCACTTTCAGCTCTGTTGTGTGCCTGGTTTCCACAATGCTTCCCTGATCAGTGCCACATCTGGACCCAGTGGTATGTTGCGATCCAATGCAGGCCACGCTCGTCAGCTTCATTGACTGCCACATGAAGTATATGGTGCTGAAACTTTTTGAAGCAGGCCTGGGGTCATAAGTTTCAAACATCATTGTTTCTAAAGTTGCAGTTTTCTTCGTGTTTGCTGTTGTGTGCTTGTATGTGTGAAGAAGGCAAGGCATGGGGAACAAATGTTGAGCACCACAATAAAAATGGTGTAAAACCATGAAAAAATTGCAAAAGGTGGCCAACGTGAGCTCGACAGCCACCACAAAGATGCAAGAGGTACCAAGCATTGGTCCCCACCACGTTTACACCGATGGCACAAGCTAGAAAATGCGTACACAAATAATTTTTTTTTTGAGTTTTGATGAGAATTCGAGTCCCAAGCATTTTAACATCCCAGAACCCAGGCTGAAGCCAAAGCCAGGTCCAAGGCCCAATGCAGCACCGAAGCCTGGCCCCAAGGGGCAGCACAAACAGGAATTCAGAAGGCTCCAAGCAGTGGGGAGGCTCATCGCTATCACACAACCGCCAGTCGAATGGTAACGCAGCCGACGCAAAGTTTTCGGTCGGCGGTTCGAATCGTGGTCGGCTGACTGTTGGCGGCGGCGGCGGCGGCGGCGGCGCCATATTCACCCGACCGGGGTTCGAACCGCCGACCAAAAAGACTCCGGTCAGCTGCGTTTTACTACAGTGTGTACTAGGTTTTACCAAATGCCCCTGCCAAGCCTCCTACTAAGAAGGCAAAACCACCACCCAAGAGTGCTGCCCAAAGCATTCCAGTGGAAAGTGGAGAGCATGTGCAAGAGTTCAAGGTGAAGTGGAGCAGGACCAAGAAGTTTTACACCGAGCCGGTCAAGGAGTAGGTCTTAGTACATTGGCAGCCCTTTGAACGCATCTTATGCTGATTGCTTTCGGTTTAGCTGCAATTTCTGTGCCTGCAAATGTGCATGTAGGGTGGTGGTGCGGTCCCCCAGGGGGGGGTGGGGGACCGTCACTTGGTAACCGTCCCCCAGGAGGTGGTGGGGGACCGTCTTCCCTGGGGTGGGGAACGACAAGGGGGGGGGGGGGTACACAGCTGGCTCTGCTTCCAGGGGCCTGGGCCTGGTTGGATCTCAGTGCCCGAGGTCATCATGCACGCTCAGCTACACCGTGTGCCGTTGTGGGAAAGTGCATCAGAGAACACTTCTCAGAAACATTTTTATTGGCGACAGCCTGGTCGTTCCAAGCAGATCCTATGGACCTAGTCATGGAACTGTTTCACAACAAAGATACCCGCAGCATTTGTGTCATACTCAGTTTTACCATATCTTGGGGTTTTTTACTCAGTTTTGAAATCGAGTGAAGAAAATTGTTTTAGTGAAAGAGGGAGTGTTAGCATGCTGGGCATCTTTTTGGCCAATCCCCCACCCATGACCAGCCATTTTTTCACTTTTCTCGGTGTAGCCACTTCTTGATGCTGCCCTGTGTCGCGGACCCCGCGGAGGCAGGGGTTATGTAGCCACTTGTGATTCCTTCTTGCTCAGTTTTCGGAATAAGAAAAGTCCACAAAGTGCTTGGCCCCTTGAGTTGGGGATACGGACTCACAATCCACAGTTTTCGTGGCCCCTTGGCCTTGGGATACGGAGCCACAATCACGCCTTGCTTCCTTGGCTTGGGGATGTGGAGCCACAACCCGCGCACACTTGGTTGCATGGTCCCCTAGTTTAGTGGTTAAAGAGCAAGGAATCGGTTGGAGAAAGGTACCAGGGCGATATGGTCATTACGGGGGCACAAAGCACGCACTCCCTCTCCACCAGTTCCAGGTACCGCTTGTTTTTTTGATGAAGCATGCCCCCTCACCCCCCCCCCCCCCCCCGCGCCCTTCTGATGCAGGCTTGTTTGCAGTCAGATGCTGCATCCAGAAAAAAAGGGGTTGCCCCTCAGTTTTCAGTCCGAAAACTGTTAAGCGAAGGAATGGGGGTTCCACAAGAGACCCGGATATTCTCTGACTCACCAGATAATCTGTATGTCGTCCGTGCAGAGGATAAAGCCATACCAAGCCTTTTTGCTGGAATTGGCAGAAAAGATAACAAGATGATAGCCCCAAGAAGCAAAATTGTGCGTGGCTGTAAAATCATTTGGCATGTGTTTCCTCCAGCTGAAATTCAGCAAGTACTGACTGCGTATAAAGTGTCTGTATTTTGCCCTCATGACCGAGGCTGAATTTGAAGGCACAGTTTTTGAAGAATGCCCGCTGGTTATGCAACTGTACCGCAAAACATCTCACAAAGAGGCATCATATCTACCTGTCCCTGATACAGGCTGAAATACCAGGGATCAGTTTTCTTTACAATTGGCCGTAAATTCAAAATCAGACTGGGGTTTATGTCTGTTGACACTGGAGGTGATTGGTACGAGAATGTGAGAACTGAGCTGGCTACGTTGGGTATCTCGTTTAAAGAGGAATGCACCAGTGTCTGATTTGTTTGATGCATCTGACACTGAAAGCACGTCTTCGTTGAGGTCAAATGCCTCCATACACTCCACCCTACCACCAGAATAGGATGTCATAGTTATCTATGACCTTCCAGTCTGGATGGAAGAAGAACAGTTGTCTGAGGCTTTCAGAGCCAAGGACAGGCCTATTTCAATACCCACCAGGCTGAACTGGACACCAGGAGACATGTCATTCGGGTGGAAGCTGATGGGTGCGAAGGTACAGGAACTCTCAGCAGCTATCATTCGAGATCCTAACAGGCACTGACCGATGTACATGGTCTCTATGCAGCACTACATTGGTGAAAGAAATTCCCAGATGCAAAAGGCCCGATCACAACCCACACCGAAGCCCGCCCCTAAAGGACAATCAGGTACTAACAAATGGAATGTTTCATGTCCGGGCTGTCAAAGGCTCGCAATTGAAGTACATTCAATCCCCTACTGAAACACAAGAGTTTTCAGTTGCCTCTGCTTTCAAAATGGTGAATCCTGAACTTTTCGAGACTGGGCCCAAAGTGTAGGACTCTAGGGCCCGGAACTTGCAGCCATTCTATGGGGAATTGCGGTTGCTCATTTTCAACATAAATGGATTCTTTACCAGAATTCTGCGTGGAAAAAAGAAAGTATCCCAGCATTGCGTGTTTGGTCACTTTATCAGGTCTCATGGTATTCATTTTGCAGGGGTGCAAGAACATCAGGTTACCTCTATCTCAGATAAGAATCGACTGGATGACTATTTCCACCGATTGGGTTATCATTCATTCAATATGGAGGGAAGGTGGGGGGCTGCACTGATCTGGCAGCATGGCTGGGTCTGCACGAATGTATTCTCCATTGACTGTCGGGTTATGATTGTCTCCCTAACAAGTGTTGATGGGCAGATGTTGTCCTTAAACCTTGAATCACCCTCCAGCCAAGTCCTGCTAACAGAGGCTATCGCGCCAGGTCCTCCCCCCAGCGAGAACGGGCATCGGTGCTGAATATGGCGTTGGATAAGCTGCAGCTGCTCCTTTAGTCTGGCTCCCATCCAGAAGCAAGCTTGTAGCCCCCCCTCCCCCCGCCCCTTTGCGAGAACAACGCCCTGTCACAACAACACGAGATGTTGTTTCCGCAATTTGCAGAACCATGGAGTTTGGCGGTACCGTTTTCTGGTTGTCCCTGAGGATTAAGTTTTTTCTGGAATTTGGGGCTGGGGATGGTATTTTGGAGGTTCTCAGTACTTTCCTGCCACCTGTTGCCACATTGTCCAAGCGTGCAGGTCGTGCCACTGCTCGTGTCTTCTCAGTGTGCCCACCAACAACGCAACGCAGAACAACAGGAGGCATCGTTTCCGTCGTTTTCGGTGCTTTTGCTGTTGTTTTTGCAAGGGGGGGAGGGGATAGTCCCTGGTGTCCCTGGCGGGCTACCGCTGCATGGGACGCTTGAGCTCTGCCACCCGAGTCGAACCATAAGGCTTGACCATAGCACAACCGCAGCGACACTCGGAAGATGCGGTATTGCGAACTTCGGGTTGCGACTTTGGGTTGAGGGATTGACCTCCTATTTGCTTTTCTTTGGCCAACTCCCCGCACGAAACGAAACACAATGAGCCCAACAAATGCACATGCACAATACAGTCATCACAAATAGTGGGGGGGGACAAGGGCGAGCACAGCAAACACTAGTTGTGCCTCGTCTCAACTTTTGTTTGCGTCTCCAATGTTTAGGCAGTTTTCCTGTCTTTGTTTTTGTTAACCCATGGACGGGGTTGAGCAGCCTAATCAGAACCAACAAGAGTCAGCCGAGGAGCGGCTGGCGGCACAAGCCAAAGAAATTCAAGAGCCCAGAGAGCAACTCGCCCGAGTGGCAGTGAAGGAGGGGCCCCGCCTGCCCCCACTGAGCGTGCCAGAAGTAAACCGAGCCCTCGAGAAGCCCCAGTTGGCACAGTGGATGAGACTCATGCTGTCCAACATCAAGGCGTACGTACGCCTTAGAGCTGGTGAGGTGGGGGAGATCCCCCGACCTAGTGAGTTTGGCGGCCAGGCGACGGAGGCCGCAGTCGACCCAGGAGAGCAGCTGGCGTGGAGGGTCTGGGACTGCGTGTCCCAGTCCCAGGCGGCGTATGCCCGCAGGTATGCAGGGACGCACGGGAAATCCAGCTCCGAGTCCAACCAGTACACCACGCTGGAGGAGGCATGGAAGGAGCAAGGGTCAGCGTTCTCGTGGCGGAGCGTGAAATTCAGGGAGGTGGGAGGAGTACTGCAATGGCAGTCGAGGCAGGGCGAGTGGATCCCTGTGGACTCGCCGCCGAGCGGAGGGTGCCAGAGGTGCGCGCAGCGGGGCTCCCCCGACGAACGCCACTGGCACTTTAGATGCCCACACTGGTCCTGACAGGACCGGCTGGAGCCCCGACCGGCCGCCCCGGGCTCCGGCGTTGCGGACACGGCGGCAGAGCTGCGGGCGCTCGCCCGCCGGTGGGAGACAGCAGCCCGGTCAGACGACCCCTGCTCACCGGAGGAAAGCGCCATGCAGTCCTGGAGACCGAGAACCCGCTCGCAGTACGCGTCCCGAATCCGGGCCTTGGCGGCTTACGCGGACCGCACGGGCCCGCCTGATACAGCCGCGGCACTGGCAGGCCTGCTGGCAGAGCGGGCGCAAGCCGGCGCTACAGCGTCGGCCCTGCGGGGTATTACCTCCGCGGTCCGGGCCGTGGAGGACCTCCAGTGGCTGCCCCCAACAGTCACCACCTTGCACAAAAGGATTGCGGCGGGAGCCGCATCCTCGGGCTCTCAGCCCTATCTGTCCCCAGCAGGCTTGGTCCAGCTGGTCGAAAAGGCCAGAGACTCTAGACACGGAGCGGTGTTCAGCGCATTGGCCATCATCAGCTGGGTATGCTACCTGCGGGTGGGCGAAGCAGCTGGCATCAGGGTTACTGACCTGGCTATGCCAGGCTTTGTCCAGTTTTGGAACTCCAAGACAGGGGAGGAGGGGTACACCACCCGCCCCCTGTACAGGTATGCGGACGGCGTCCGGGCGTGGCTTCATGGCCACATGGTTTCGCTGGGCCGATCCTCAGACATGCTCGTCTGGCAGTCAGGGGAAGCGGGGTTGGAGGCAGGCATGGCCGAAACCCTGGCGAGCACCGCCCACTCCCGGGCCAGGTGGCACGCCCTGCGCAGGGGAGGCGCCGCAGCGACTTGGGCTCGTAAACCAGACCTCGCCTACTACAAATGGTGGGGCAGATGGCAGAGCACGGCCGTGGCGATGCAATACGGCACCAAATGGTCAGACCCGGGAGTCGTTGCCCCTACGGTGCTGCCCGCATGGTCCCGTGACCAGGGGCCTTTGCCGACTCCGGAACGCGTGGGCGTCCTGGCCCTGTGGGGATCCCCGATGTTCCCCAGTATCGCGAGCGCCCTCAACACCCCGACCAAGCGCAAGCCGAGACTTCCGCGAGGTCAGGAGCTGGAATCCACTGCGAGCGGCACGCTTGGGGGAGGAGGCGACGGAGACCAAACCGCGACCGAGCTGGAGGAATCCCCAGGGGACGGCCCTGCTGAGATGGTCCCGGGGCCTGACACAGCTCCTACCCTCCCTCCACTTCCTCCTTTGGCCTCTGCCATTGAGCGCGGCGCCGTGTCTCGGGAAGATGCGGGTCAGCTGTGCACGGTGGCGGGGCCTTTGGTTGCCGTGGGGGGGGGGGCGTGCGGGCCGGGGACGGCAGCCGGGCCCATCAATGTCGATTCCGACGTGGACACCGACGACAACAGCGAGGATTCCGGAAGCGAGCCCTCTGGTGAATTCGCAGTCGGCAGCGCCAGGGGCTCCCCCGGGCGTCGACAGGCCGGAGTTGCCAGGTTCGTTGGGCGGGAGCGTAAGCCGTGGTCCTCTAGGGCAGCCGTTGGCCCTGTCAGAGGAGGACCCGCAGCGGGCTCGAAAGCTGGAGTGGTGGGCCGTGTCCACCGCACATACACGGGGCCGCGTCGCGCTAAGGTGGTCCTGGGTGGTACGCAGGCCGTGCGATCCCGAGCCCCCGCACGCCGTCAAGCTGGGAGACCTCGTTTGGCCCAGCAGATCGGAACGCCGCAGCCCAAGCGCATCAAGCTCGGGCAGGGCGGGCATGTCCGGACGCCGGAGGCGCAAGGCCCGGTGGAGGGTGCCTTCGTGGCTGCAGCTGAGCGTCTCAAGGCCAAGGCTTGGGGGCGGGCGGGCCCAGTGGCGTCGCCCCCCCCCCCTCTGTAAGGGTCCCGACAGGGGTGGGAGGGTGCAGGAACAGCCCCCCCTCTTCCTGGAGTTCATGCAGGCACTCACCCCCCATTTTCACTGGATAGCCGAGCGGGAACGTTGTGGCTTGTGGATGGTTGCGAAGAGGGTGGATTTGTGGTTGAATAGAGTATTCGATACAGCCGAGGATTTCCGCTTGCAAGGGGCTTTACCCGCTCTCCTGGGCGCCTTGCGCAAGCTCCACCCGGACGCCTGGGAGGCATGCCTCCATATCAACACCTCCCCCATTCCGCGGTTCATGGGGGGGGTCGAGGATGCCATTTTGGACCGGGGATTGGGGCCGATAGGCTCCCACCAGCTCCCTGACGATCTGTGGGACGCTGTCGTACCGCCCTTCTACCGCGGAGGGCTCCAGGACTTTGACGTCGAGCGGGAGTGGCAGGACGGGGATAGGGTGGTCCGAGGGGCAACCAGATGGGTGTCGCAGCAGGTCCAGAGGATAGTGCAGGCGTTGAGGGGGGCGGGGGTCTACGAGGAGACGGCTGACCCCCCCCCGCCCACGTGTTACCCCTTCGTCATTCCCAAATCCTCCGAGAAGGTATCCTTGATCTTGAGTTGCGTCAAGATCAACAAGAGTGACGGGGGCAAGCCCCCCACTTTTAGATTGGATTCCTGGGAGGATTTGGCTAGGTCCTTGTCGGCATTCCCGCCTGATGTGGACCTCTACGGCCTCCACATTGACCTCAAAAATGCGTTCTGGAGCTTTTGCTTGCCCCAGGGTGCGCGCCAGGTTTTTCGCTTCCAGCCCGCCCCCGGGGCTCCGCCTGTGGCGCTGTCGCGCCTACCATTTGGCTGGAAATACAGCCCCTATCTGTGCCAAACGAGTTTGGCTCGCATTCTCCAGGGGGTACTGCCCCCCGAGATACTCCTTGTGCACTACCTCGATGACTTTTTGCTCGTCTTCACTGATAGGGAGGTGCTCAGGGAGGCGGGGCGAGTGGCAGTGCGTGCCCTGATCGAGGCTGGGTTCCTCATAAGTCCTAAGAGTGTCCTGGACCCGGTGCCTCTGGCGTCATTCCTGGGGAAGGAGCTCGACTTGCAGGCTAGGCAGATCAGGAGCCATGAACAAGCACTGCTCCAGTTGTGGGCGGGATGGCTGAGGCTGGCGGTTGGCGCAGGCAACGACCGGCACCTCCAAAGCTTCCTGGGTTTGTTGAATTGGCATGTGCGTCCGAGGGGATTGGGTTGCCCTTTCGCGGCGGGCGCCTACTGCTGGTTGCGCTGGGGTAGGACGGTGGGGGGGGTCAAACAGCCGGCCCAGGGCTTCCCCCTGAAAATGCTGGGCAGCCTCGCAACATTGGTGGCGGTGGCGGCCGAGCCCTGGCATGCGCCGGGCGGGGAGGCCTGGCGGCAATTGAGGGCCCTCCAGTTTGGGACTGAGGATAGGCTTTCGCGATCCTCTCTGTGGTGCGGGGGCGTCGTCATCTGTGTCGATGGAGCGCGCGATGCGGGGTGCTGGAGGGTGGGGGCGCTCGTGCCGGGAGTGGGTGTGCGTACGCATGTGACACCTCCTGCCCGCTTCGCCAGCCAGCAAACCACGGAACTGAGGGGAGTGGCGTGGGCTGTCAGGTTTGCAGTCAGGACATGACACCGATCTGTTACGGTCTGTAGCGACAGTGAGGCGGCCATTGCTCAGGTCCTCAGACTGCGCGCGACTAGCTACCTGACCCACCACCAAACGGTCCTTCGGTCGTTGGCTAGGGTCCTGTGGGTATCAGGGATCGTGCTCCGCCTCGTGTGGGTGCCCTCGGCGCTTCAGCCGGGAGACCCTATGTCCAGGGTGACGTCAGTGTTCGGAGGCTCACAGGCCAGAGCGGAAGTCGAGGCTTGGTGCACGTGGGATGCATTGCTGGAAAATCTGGGCGAGGCTCGGGTGAGGGGGGTGGTGTGTCTCCGGGGATGCTAGCCCCCCCCCCCCCCAGTAGACCAGCGGCGGCAGTGTATGCGCCCTCCATGTAGCAACCTTTTTTGCTATCTGCACCTATGACCAAGAGTCGGGGCTCGCGTGGGGCCCACAAGCGACGGGGTTCCCGTGGAGCCCGCCGAAAGGGTCGCCATGGCGGACAGCGGCACCAGCGTTCCGCCGACGCCCAGCAGCGCCGGGCGGCGAAGTGGAGCAGCGTGCTCCGCACCCGCCTTCGCGGCAGGTTGGCGCGCCCGCCCATCCGCCGGGTGCTGCTCGGCAACGGGGTGCGCCTGTGCCCCCAGTGCCCCCTCCCTGACGACAGGGAGGGGTTTTTGGAACGGGCGGTCCGGGACGTGGCCGCACGCGTGGGAGGCACGCCGCACCGCCGCACAACCCCCGACGGCCGCAGCGTCAAACCCCCAGGGCGGCATGCCTGCTGCCAGGTCTGGGAGGTAAGGCTGCCGGAGGGAGTCGCTGTGGTCTCCCTAACGGACTGGAACCACGGACGCAGGGTTGCTGTACCCTATATATGGATCCAAGCCCGGTATGGGCTGGTGTTGCAATTTGCCCGCCTCTTCAACCCGTGAGATCTGACGACTGTCGTCGTCGTCTGTGCCTGCCCACTGCAGTGGGTGTCCCTGACGGCTTGGCCGCTGGGTGCTGATTTGGTTTTGTATTTTTGGGCCGCGTCGGTCCGCGTTCCGCTGGAGCTGACGGCCGGGTGCTGGGACTGACCGCCTTTTACCGTCAGTGAGACTCAGCGACAGTCGTGTTCGCCTGTATCTGCCCTCTGCAGAGGTTGACTCCGACGGCGTGGCCGCTGGGTGCGCCTGCTTTGTTGTCTTTTTACTTGGTTGGCGGCACGGCTGCTGGGTGCTTTATTTTTTCACCTTTTTGGGCCAGCCTCACTCCGCATCCGGCTGGGACTGACGGCCGGTTGGTGCGATTTGCCCGCCTCTTTGTCCGCAGGGCACGGCGACCGTCGTGATCGCCTGTATCTGCCCGCTGTGGTGGCTGTCCGGGGCGGCATGGCCGCTGGAGGAGTCCGCCGGACGTGGCGCTGCTGATATAAGCTTGGTGCCCAACACGGCTCCTGCCTTCCCTCCACCTCGGCCTGGGGACTGACATTGAGCGCGGCGCCGTGTCTCGGGAAGATGCGGGTCAGCAGTGCACGGTGGCGGGTCCTCTGGTTGTCGTGGAGGGGGGGGCGGGGGGGTGCTGCTGTTTGTTCTGCCTTTTTGCTGGATTGCTACCTCGGTGCACATCCCTCTGGGGCTGGGGTTAGGTTGTGGACCCTGTGGTGGATACCTGGATACGGCGGAGACCTTGTTGGGCCTGCCTCACTCCGCGTCTGGCTGGGGCTGACGGCCGGTTGGTGCGATTTACCCGCCTTATTTGTACTTGGGGCACGGCGACCGTCGTGACCACCTGTGTCTGTCCACTGCGGTGACTGTCCATGGCGGCGTGGCCGCTGGAGGAGTCCGCCGGGGGTGGCGCTGCTGATATGGGCCCGGTGCCCGACACGATTCCTGCCCTCCCTCCACTTCAGCCTCTGGCCTCTGCCATTGAGCGCGGCGTCGTGTCTCGGAAAGATGCGGGTCAGCAGTGCACGGTGGCGGGTCCCCTGGTTGTCGTGGGGGGGGGGGGGGGTGGGTTGCTTCTGTTGCTTTGCCTTTTGCTTGATTACTACCTCAGTTCACATTCCTCGGGGCTGGGATCCGGATGTGGGACCTGTGGTGTGGGAACTGGGTACAGCGGAGAATGAATACCCAAGTCCTGTGCAGTTTTCTTGTGCTCTGCTTGTGCATACACTAGTTGTGCCTCGTCTCAACTTTTGTTTGCGTCTCCAATGTTTAGGCAGTTTTCCTGTCTTTGCCCGCCCACCCACCCACTGACCGGCTGACCCCCTGAGAGCACCTGCCCTTTCCTTTCCCTTTTGAAACCGATTCCCTCGGGTAGAGTGGGGGATCTAACCGTGCTGCAGCGTGTGGACCAGGGTATAGGGTCAGGGTCCGTTTCAGAGTGGGGTCCCGCATCCAGCGGTGTGGTCCGCAGCGCACCCGTCCATACAACCGCCGGTATTCCGGCCTTGGAGATACTTCAGTACTGCCATCCCAAGTCCTGTGCAGTTTTCTTGTGCTCTGCTTGTGCAAACAAGGATTAGGGCCACAACAAGGCAGGAGAGGCAACCAGAACAGCGGGAATAGGGAACCAGAATGGAGCAGATGGCAGAGCGTGCGCATGGGAGGCAGCGACAATAAAGGGGATGGCTTGGCCAGCCAGCCCCGTCACTACCGGGTGCCAGGGCAAGCCCTGCTCAACCGGCATCAGGTGGGGGGTGTCTCCCGCAGCCCAGATGGGCTGTTTGCGCAACAGGAGCGGGAGCCCATCAGGGGCAGACCAACCGTGAGGGGGGAAAGGACAGCGCGTGGAGGAACAGGGCACCTGGGCCTCACGCACACAGAAACACAGCCAGGCAGGCTACGGACAGCCTGTGGACAGAGGTGCATGGACAGCAAAAACAGTCAAACGACCCGGCAACAACCAGCACATCCTCAATACGCCAATTATTGGGCGCCGCTGACGCGCAAACGGCACACCATGCCACATTCAGCGCAGCCCCAACACACCAACTACTGGGCTCCGCGAACGCGGAAACGACACCAGCAAGAGCACCGGCCGCAGCGGCCGACAGAAAGCAGCAACCCGACGCAACATGCGAAGGGAAGAACGGGTGACTGTCCAGGGCCCCGTAAAGGAGCAACAACCAGACGGAATGTCACACAGGGGGGCTTCATGGGAAGTCAAGGACCGGGGTCCCGGTCCTTGACTCAAGATATCATTCCGCGTGCCCGTATCCGTTGCTTCGCATCCCGAATGGGTTTATTTTCTCTGTAGAACATGTTCAATGTTTTGCCCAATCCATTTTGCACCCACGTCCCTGGAAGTTTTGTCCTCACAAGCGTGGGTTTTGGTCTAGTTGTTTCAGTTCTAGTAGCGTGTGTTGCTCCTCCTAATGGACCCACGCGCTATGAGCACAAATACGTGATGTCGCATGCGGCGTTACGGCAGGTCAAACCCGTGACGCGGACTGGTTTCGATGTAAATCGTCATTCTCAACAAAGGAGTGTTGAATCCCGAAGCCTCGCGACGGATGAAGCCCAAGATGGCACGGGAAGGGGCACGAGCCTACGCCACGGATTTGGTTTTGTGCCTGAGCACGTGACACGTCCACATGCAAGTACAATCAAAGGTGCAAGCATTCTCAACAATATCATGGTATGCATGTCCTTGCCACCTTCTTTCGTGAGTATTTTTTGCGAAATCATGAGTCGTTTAATGCATATGGGATCGGATCTCATGGAAACTCGTTGATGAATTAGACGGACACTCGCGACGCATGATGACATGCCCGTATGGCCTTGTTCCGTTGTTCGATTCGCATCTTCCTCCAGGTGGGTGCCGTTCTCAATTTCGCATTTGTTTTTGCAACGTCGATCGTGTACACGTGGTACCAACCAAATCGGAAGAACATCTTGATGGCGCACAAGTCTTGGGCTATGGCGAGGATTGCTGGTATCCCCCCCGCATACTTCTGCATTTCATGTACACAAGGGACGGAGCCGTTTGTATGAATTTGTGTGTGGGCATAGGCATGGGCGTGGGTTCAAAACCCGAGGACCGCGGTGGGACTAGTGGCTTGTACGCACCATGTGTGAAGTGTCCCCTCATAGCCCCTCCATCAAAGAGGTCAATTGTAGAACTCTTTGAAATCCAAACAAGGAAAATCATCGACAAATCATGATGTTAGTCAAACCCAAAAAGCACCATGTCCCATGCCATCTTGCAACCCGTCATCGGGTGCAAAAACACCCAAAATTCAAATTTGTTAAAGTGGGGTTGCAAGTTGGGGGGTGCGAGTAGCAGAAGATTGGCAGAGTATCCTTGCCACGAAGGAACACAAGAAGAGGGGCCAACCTGAGGGGCCAAGAACAACCCATGTGTTGCGGGGCTCGAACGGGCTCGGACTCCCTTGGACGCCCGGGGTTCTCATCCGCTTCCCCACCTCCCCACAGAAATCCACCGAAACCCTAGGAATGTCACCAAAACGCACCTCTTGAACGGAGCGCAGAGGTGCCCCTTACATTCCCAATGTGAAGTGAACGATTTCTTCAACGATACCCACGAGTTCTGCACCGCTATTCAGGTGCTTACCCCATATGCCATCGCATCTGCGTTGTCCTCTCCCATGCCGACTCGCTTCGCCTCCCCTGCCCCTCCCCCCCGGACCCCGCCAACACCAGCCCTCATATACTTCAGCGTGAATGGCCATGTTCTCTTTTGCCTCTTCGCCTGTGGACGCATGTGGCACGCGAGCCAACCAGGGTGCGTGATCTTCGCGCTACCCCTTGCAGGGCAAGTCGATGCGTTCGAACGGGATCGACCGGCACGGCCAGGCGAGAACGACTTTGAATCACGGCTGGATCAGAGCGCTGGCGGTGTGGGTTTGGCACAAAATGTCCAAAGGCAAAAACTTGGGTCCCTTCTGACCTCCTTCGTGGTCTACTCGGGCGCGTTTCTCCTCACCACCTGTGTTGGGTGGTCCATGTTTCCCGTCCTGCAAGTTTACCTCCGTCAATTGGACCCCATGCTTACAACTCTCAACCTGACCGAGGTCTCACAGCCTGTGGGCCTTGCCATCACAATTTTTGGGATTACATTCGGAAACCTGCTGAGCACAACCCTCGGGTTCAATTTCAGCAGGTTGCAGTCTATCCGCATCGCTTTGTATGACGAGGCCGCGCAGATGAGCCTGCTCATGAACGACTTATTGATCTTGTTCAAAGATGTCCCCGCCGAGCGGGAGGCTTCATTCCGGCGGTTGCTCCGACACGCCAAGTGCACATATTACACCACTGACGAGGTTGTACCATGAGGCGTCACTTGCTTTTGAGTCCGGCTCGCCATCTCGTATTGTGGCTTCAGCTGTATATCCACAACAGTGTAGCAGAATGACAGAAGCACCTCCGTCGTGGGTCGGGTGAATGGGGTTTTTTCAGATTCCGGTCCCTGGGAAGATGGAGGTGCTGTTGTGTCGCTTAGTCAAGCAAGCACGAGTCACACGAGGGCCAGTGATTGCAACTGCTTCGAGTAACACAACGTGCTCGGCAGGCTGCCCCTCTGAGTCTTGGCATTCGGTCCTAATCAATCCCTGCGCCCTTCAGAGCCGCATCAATCAGAAGCTGGATTACATCTACGTCCCTGGGGTATCGCCGCCTTTTGACGACCCGCTCGTGCGGCTTATTCGCCAGATTGCAGCCTATTCGGGCAACCTACGGTCCCGTGACCGTTACTTAGGTATGCCAAGGCCAGGCCCCCAAGTTTACCCCCCCCCCCCCCCGAAGTGATGAATTAGAACGGCTGGTAGCCATAGGAGGAGGGGAGTACCCCCCGCACCCAGACTTTATAGTGGGGGAAAACGAAACTTACGAAAGGAAAATTGATTTGGGTTGTCTTTTGGAACACGAACTTTTGCCCCCCCCCGCAGCAGGGCAGGAGGGAGGGAGAGGGATAGTACGGACACCGCCAAACACCACACACGCCATCCAATCACCAAGTGTTCCAGATCGGGATCGGGGGGGGGGGGGGTGCTGCACATCCAGACACTTTGCCTCAGGGGTGGTTTGGCCAAGCGGGCCTGTGGTACGATGTCCCACATCAGTGGCAGAGAGCGGAGAGCACCCTCCAGGCCTCACGGTCTGCGGAGCACTGAGTGTGGAGGCCATGGAATGGGCGCCATGAGGGCAAAAGCTGCAATTTATGAGCAATGTGGCAGGCATTCCATTCCCTCAGACAAAACCCCCACCCCCCACCCCCCAACAATCACACAGCCCGCAGGCACGGCTCCACGAAACAGAAATGAAGTGCGGTAAACCGGAAGTACCAATCGGAAAGCCCAATCCACCTTTATGCCCTCCCCCCCCCCCGGCTGGTCCAAAATGTTTATGTAGTTTCATAATTGGCGCCGCACACGTCCAATAAAAACTCTGTCCCCTAGTTCTAATATGGTCCAAGACCCATTTCGGGAGACTCTACATTGGGCTGGTTGCTGCGATGGATTAATGTCTGCCAACATGCTTCCAAAAGCGCGGCGGTGAGCCATGATCTGATTTTCTCGTGAAACCTGGCTAAAGGTAGACGTTTTGACGTGACTAACCCCAGTTGTGTATACTCAACAACTGGCGAGCTCAGGAACACCGCTTTCTGGCGAGGGTCTTGGTCTTTGTTGGGGGTGAAGGCAAGTGGCTCATACACTGGTCCGGTCCCGCTCGCTCTTCCGGGACTTGGCGCCGACCCACAGGCCTTCGCACCCCCGGTCACCAACCAACCACTCGGCCACGCAGATCGGGTTCGTGAAGGGCAGGTCACCTCTGAAGCGCTGCGGCCTCTCTTTCGCAGAGCGCATTCTTGACCGCGTGGACTGGACGTCGCGCACGCTTCGCCAGCGCCGGGACGACCGCGTGAGCTGGGAGCTGTCCAGGACCCCCACCGCTTTGTATTTCGTCCTGGGGGTCCTCAACAGTCTCTTCTACGTCGCGTATTTGGTCCTGACCTGCAACCTCACGTGGGTGGGCTATCGGATGTTCTTCGCGTTGATCACTGGAGCCCTGTCCTTGCTCTACATTATATTGATCGATCTGGGGGACATCCAGAGCGGTTCGTTCACGGTGAACGCAGGGCTGCGGCGGGAGGTCGGCACAGCCCCGATCATGAAGCCCGTCATCGAGACCATCGAGATTTTCCTGCAGGACGCCAAGGAGGAGTGTGTCCGGCTGAAGATCCCTCTTAAACCCGATGAGGATTTTCGCCTCCCGGGCAGACCGTAGGCCAACAGGCCCCGGGCGGATGGCCGCTGCGAGTGTTTGTGTCTGCTGTTCACGAAACGTCACGGGGCTTCCGATGAATGGGGGCCTGACACGGAGCCGTCCGTCAGACATCCGAGGCCCGGGGCACGACGGCTGTCACGGATCCGACGGGAAGGGGGTAAAAAGCAACATGTGCTAAAGAGTTCATATGAGCAGCAAACGATGTTGTGTGTCTGTTTCGGGGCCTTTTTCACTGATTCGCACAGAAGCACGCACACACGCCAGAATCCAGGTCGCCAGGTCCGATTTCAGAATTGCAGCGGTGTGGACAGAGCCGCAGTGATGTGTGCAAGCGAGCGCCAACGCGAAAGTGTTGTTTGAAAATGCTTTGGGGGTCAACCCCCGCCTCTCTAATAATATGATTGTTTTTCCTCGGGCTTTGCTGAAAGGCTGGTAACCACCGGTGTTCAGGATATTTGCTTTCATGTCATCTATGGTTTCCGCCATTGCACTCCCGCTCCGTAGGCGTGGGCCAGGCTTGCGCTGGAAACGGGGGCTGTCCCTGCCCCCCCTTTTGGGGGTCTCATCTCATTCCGCCCCGATCTCAAGGCCCTCCAGCCGTTTCCCCGCTGCGGGGACACGGAATCGCACCTGTGAAAGGACGCAGGCGCATCCGTGTGCGACCAACAGCACATCCCCTCTCGAGCCAGCGGTGTGAAAAATGCGCCGTGACGGGATCCCACCGGGGGTCTCTGGCTACGAACTGCACTGACCTTTTTACTCAACATCCTCCAACGCATCCTCCGGCGTCAAACCTGACCAAGCCGTCTGCAACGGGCCATGCCACGCGCAACGTCCGCCAACGGCCGGATGTGGGTGCTTCACCGTGGAGCAGCTGCCACATAGACGTCTTCCACACGACGCAAATCAAGAGCCGTGGGAACACGTAGGTACACCCGGAGGCTCGTCCTCCACCAAAGAGAACAGCACGTGATTTAGCCCTGTATGGGATATCCACACACATTTATGGCAACTACTTGCAAGGGCCTTAAGCGGCTGCTGGCAACGCTGGCTGCTGGCAACATCCATGACTGGTGGAAGCAAGGAGACAATCTGCAAGGAAGCTGTGACCTGGAGCTGCCTGTGTGCTTTCAACGCCAAGACCACATATCCCTCTGCCTTTAGCTGGGACAGCGCCTCGGTTGTTGTCGGGGCTCCGGCTGTTCTTCAGGGCTGCCCCTGACCGAAAACAGAAAAAGACGAGTTGTTTCTTCCGGATGGCCCCGTTGCTGCATCAATATCATTGTTTCCGATCACTGATGACACGCTCTGTCGTACAAGGGGTGCAGCCCCGATCCGCAGAGCCGCCTAACCCCTCCTCGTTTATGACCCGATTTAAAGGTTTCTCGGTGGAAGTAGGGAGACTGCCCACAACCGGGCCTATGCCTTCCTCATTGTTGGCATGACATGCAGTCATATGCATCGTCGCCACGCCACCTGTTTATGGCACGTGTAGTAGGCGCCCCTGATCCTGCCCATCCCCGTGTGCACGAATCCTTTGCCTGTGCCAGCGGCGTCCGTTTGGCTTTGCGTTGACGGCGATTGGCGGTCAACCGAAGGCGGTTGGCCGGCAAAGCATCAGTTACTCGGCCGGCCCTCTGAGGTCCGGACATACCAGTTGGAAGAGTCTTTTTGTGGCATGGAGGACAGCCCTGGCCTGCACCTCATACCTGCAGTTTACTCCATGCACGGCACTTCCTGCCGGTGCACTGGCACCCATTGGATTGTTGATTGCAAGGTGGTGACCGGATCACTGCAGAGAACGGTGCGGCATAGGGCTGGTATTCATCTGAATGAGTCATGTGCGGGATTGTCCAGCGCTGATGCGACTGTTGATCCTGTCCATCCAAACCAGTGTCCGCGATGTGTGTGCCCAGAATCGTTTCGAAAGACCACGATGCACCAAGATGCCACAGATATCATTCACGTACCTCCACTCAACCGACCGTTCGCCCCTGACCCGTGTGGTTGCTCTCAGAAATGCCTGGAACGAATTTTGGCAATTGGTGGCGGCACTTCATGTACGTAAACACCGCCCCATCAACAACAACAGCCTCCAACCGCTGCACCAAATTAGACCACAACATACGTCACACTTTCTGGTTACATGCCTTTGCACAAGCTCAAATCTGACCCGAGCAGCGATGCCCAATTATGACACACAAATCAGCGCCTACATGAGGGTCATATTGAGATTCCAAAAAAAAAAAGCTCCGTTCTTCAGGATTGATCGTTCCTGGGCAAATGGGTGAGTGCAGAATGAAATTGGCTGGCCTAGAAATAGGGGGACACAGTGCGATCACGCATTACATCAAAGATTGGTTGGCAAACTCTCCGTTTGTTTTGCATGCTGGCAGTATGCAAACAGCACTCTCGCAGGCATGTTCTGTCAGGTTTTTGAATCCTTGTTGACCTTTGAGACAACAGTATAACCCTTGTGGCAATTGTCGGATGCCGTAGACCATCGTCCGACACAGGTGGGAACAATATGTACATCTGCCTTTTGATTTGTACTGCATGTGTGAGGCGCCACCGGTCAGCCCTAATTACCAGATGAGCATCACATTGGGACTAAGGGCTGAAAGTGCCTATGGCAGGGGCATTCAGTCAATCAGATCCGATTGACTGAATGCCCCCGCCATAGGCACGACCATCAACCCCCCTTCTTCCAAAGACATGGGGCTACTTCTCTCATACAATACATTTTCTCAACCCAAATGTTGTCAGCCCAAGCCAAGCTGTCAACCACATCAGATACCGAATTAATACACTTTGCTCCGAGACATGGGGCATCGAATGTTCATGGGACGAAGGCATTGATGGACACGCGGCAGGCCTGCGCTTGAATTGCCCCCCAAGTGATTTTGGTGGTGGTGGGGTGGGGGGCGCCAATTCCAATTATGCCACCATGAATGTTGAGGTTTTCGTTTCATATTTGCATTCTTCTAGAAAATTGTGAAAAGTCAGACTAAACATGTGGGGATCAATGGATAAACACCCCTTCCACTTAGCATGAAAAATTTTTTTTAGCGCCATTGGCACCTTGATACCTAGACCAAAATCTCTCAAAAACCAAGACAGAAGGGTCGCATCGAGGCCCGCCCGCAAGTTTATAGCAAACCTAATGATTGACTGACCCATGGTGCAACAATTGATGGAACCCATACTCGGCGTTGCTTGGACATGCATGCCATTGGTGTATCCGCCCTTCTAGCCCCTCGTACACACACTGCCCTTGCACTGCCCCCACACTGCCCTCGCACTGCACCCACATTGCCCGTGCCTTTACAAAGGTTGTTTGCCTTGTTCTATTCGAAAGTGTTGGTTTAAGGCAAGCACGTTGAAATGCATGCATAATCTGTCCATGGACCATCAGTATTTTTTTGTTGGCTCAGACCAAGATGCGCTGGTGTAGCCTACTCACTTACTTCACAGTACTCGAGATGGCCTCTCAGAATCTGTCCATGGATCGTCAGTATATCATGTCACTCGTCAGTGCCTAGCACTTGCTCTCTCTCTCTCTCTCTCTCTCTCTCTCTCTCTCTCTCTCTCTCTTATGTCCCGGCGCCCTAACTCATTCTTCAACCAGGTCCTTCGTTGCCATACATCTGATCCCAAACCCCGATATGCCAGTATCCATGTGTAGCCTGATAACGCCTTGATCCATGTAAAGATTCCCAGCGGATCCTCAAAAATTTTAGACAACTTTCAGTGACTATGACAGCCCACAATTTGCATTGCACCCGGCAAATCACCCTACCAAAGTTCACACTCATGTGTGTGCACATGCAAATGTTGCCATGACCTTTCTATGGCTAGATCACTATAAGCCCGGTTCTGCTTTTGCAAGCTACATCTCCACACATTTCTTCACGTGATGACATGCCTCCACCTCTACTTCAATAGAGCCTAATAGTGGCACCTGAGTACAAAGGTCTACAACTGCTCCGCTGGTGGTGCCTCTGTCACCAATGAAATCACCTCGAAGAGAGGTTGTTAGATCAAGCGCAGGCGCGGGCGTCGTATACCCCCCTTTTGTGGGGTCATTCGCGTAGCATACCCCAAGGCATGATATTTGATGTCCAATCCCTTGTAAAATCATTATTTTGCCCACTAAGACAAATGGATTTTTTGATTCTGAGGCCTCTATCCCCTAAAACTAGATAACACTTTTTTGAGGGGGGGGGTGGGGGGGGACGGGGCGGGGTCAAAAGTTTTTGCTAAGAAGGCTCCAAGCAACGGGAGACCATGTGGTGTCACATCCACCCTTGGTCCAATGGTAACGCACCCGGCCGCAGATTTTCCGGTCAGCGGTTCGAATCCCGGCGGACGCCGGCGGCGGCACCGCTGCTGTATTGGCCGCACGTGGGTTCGAACCACCGACCAAAATGTCTGTGGCCGTCCGCATTACCATTTGGCCATTGCTAATTCTGACGCCCATATGTCTCCCCACTGCTTGGACCCGTGTCTGCCATTGACAAAAAACCCAAAGTGCGTGTTTTTGACTGACTGACTGCTGCCCTATCTAACTGACTGACAGCCTCTCTTCGAGGTGCACTACCAAAGGCAATAGAATTGTGCAATTTGTGGAAAATGGGCATTGAGGGTGCACATGCGAAATTGCCTGTTGTCCCCGAAGCGATGAACATGGCACCCCGCAGCGACTCTAACTCCAGGAAGCCAAATCTACAAAGCAAAAAGGCTTTGACTATAGCTTCCACAGCCGGTTTTCTTAGAGTGGCGGACCTCTGAGTCCGCTGCCCTACAATTACCTTCATCACATATAGCTACAAAGCAACCTACGCACATCGGGTGCCATCCTTGCCAGTGGGACCAAGGTCCTTAGTGCGGTAGGAATTGGCATAACTGGCCTAGTCGGCCTAGTCCTAGGTGGAAGAACCCGGGTCCCCTATGGGGGTGCTGTGAGGGCAGTGTTTGCACAATGTGTGCAATGCAACTATTTGGGCGTTTGGCTGAACTAGAAACCCATACTTTGTGATACTAGGGGCATGATTGTTCTTTGATGCTTCTTCCGCATTGGGGATATGGTCCTCCATTAGCAAAGCTCTGCGGATGGCACCGAGGCATGCACGAAGAAATCGGCTACAACGAGTCCCGTGGGCACGGATGATACCCTTGGAATACACATGCAGTGTACCGTTGCTTGGTTGTTTGTGAATCTTTACCCTTGAGCTGATGACGGAGCTTCTTCATCATTCATGGGCAAAGAGACACAGACCCATGGTGCGGTGCACTGCATGTGGGGGACCGACAATAAAATTGCATTACATCACCAGACTCATTATAAACATCCAATTACGTTCATGTTTGCAACACTCATTGGACATTTTTTGGGTTCTAGTAAACCTCCGGCTTGGCTTTTTTCCCTCCATTGTATGGTGTATTACTGGTGGGCAGCCCAGACCGCTCTCAGTGCAGATTGGGACACAATGGGTGTGGCATGGGCAGTCCGTGATTCGTTGTGGATTGCCTCGTGTGCCAGTCCACAACGCCGACAGGCGTTGGTTGAATCATGGGCGCGTAGCACTTTGGAACGCGCGTCCATTGATATGTCATTTGCACCACCGTTGATTGTGGCGCAGATATATAATTCGCGTAATTTCCATTGGGTGCTCCGCTTGTTGCTGATTGCCCCTACCCGTGAATACCTTTGCCTTAAGTTTGACCCCCTCCTTGACAAGCCACACATTGTTGGGGCAAACAAGGAGGAGTTGGCTGTTGTGGATGAGCTTGCGGAGCGAGAAGGCATCCAACCACAACCGCGGAGGAAGTGGGCAACGTTTTTGGATGCTTTCGGTTCCCTTGCATTTGCAATTGCACCCCTGTATTCCACCTTCATCAGGCAGGATGATTTTGTCAGTTGCCATCCGGCATGTCTGTTGATGTTGCATTGTGCCTTGTCTAGACGTGTTGTCAAAGGCGAATTGCAAGTGCCACAGGATAGATTGTGGTTATTGCGTGAGATGGCACAAGCTACTTTGTACTACAGTGGTTCCGAGTTGGCCCCCACACCCCGGACCCGGTCAATGCATTGGGAGGTGTCTCGGTTGTACCCCACGCCCAAATCTGCAGACCCCCCTGACACATGCTTTTTTTGCGATGGCACACCCGCCATAGCGTGTCAGGAATGTAAGGTTCTTCATTGTACCTTCCATACCACTGTCTTGTGTCAGTCCGAGATTTGTGTAGGATTGCGCCAATTCCGGGCGGCCCCCGTTGCTGCTGCTGCTGCTGCTGCTGCTGTTGTTGCTTTTGCTGCAGTTACTGCTGCCAATGCCACGCATGCCACTCCTGGCAATGCCAATGCCACTGATGACACCCGTCCCGGTGTGTGGATCTGTCGGAAGTGGTATGCGTTGCCTCCTCAATACCCCCAAAATGCTGATGGTCAATTGGAAAATGACCAAGCATTTTGCAGACAGCTGCATCTGGAAAAGAAAGAAGATCTCTTTGAGAGATGCAAGCTGAATCCTACCCCGAGAGGCAAGCCTCACAAGAGAGATACTAAGGCCGACTTGATCTTCAAGTGTGTCTTTTGTAACTACTTGTAAGTAGTTGGCCCCACCCTCCCTCCCTCCTCTGTGCATGCATGCATACGATACTCAACCCTCTTTGGTGAAGTGGTTGTGTGATCCCTCCCTCCTCTGTGCATGCATGCAGACGGTACTCAACCCTCCTTGGTGAAGCGGTTGTGTGATATATATATATATATATATATATATATATATATGATGGTTTGGCCCGGGTGGGGCGCCACTAACACAAGTGGCCGGGAATCGACTCGGGGGCCTTGTGCCCTTAAACAAAAGTACCACCTACCATCAAAGTGTGCAGTTTTTTGTGCATTTTTTTTCAAAAAAAATTGTCTTTTTACTGAGTAAAAAAAAATATTTTTTTTTAAAATGTTTTTTTTAAAAAATTTTTTTTACTCAGTTTTACCTCAAATCTACTCAGTTTTACCACATTTTACTCAGTTTTACCTCGTCTGGTACTCAGTTTTACCAAATACCCGGGCAGCAAGCTGAAAGATGGCCCTTTCTCTGCAGTGGACCTCCCCCCCCTCGGGAGCGGAAGAGGAAGAGGAATTCTCTTCCCTGTTTGAGGAAGGGACTGCATAGTGCAAAAAATCAACGAACACCCGGAACAAGCGTTTGGAACTGATGAGGCCATGAAGGCTGCGTGAAGGCAGGCGCAGCTGGAGCTCAGTGGCGGGTTCACACCTGACCTTTTGAGGCCCCCCTGTGGCGCCATCGTGTTTGACAGTCAAAGTGGCTCCCTCCACAGTACCATGGCAGGTCCCAACCCGCTAGCCCCCTCCCGTCCCCTTTGCATTAGCGTCCAGGACCTTAATAGGCCCATGCCCTCCGTAATACAATGCCCCATCATAGGATCTACCAACACACATTCCAGGAATTCAACAGAGTTTCCTGACCACCAAGGCCGTCAGATGTGGCATGCACTACAGTGAGTGGGCAGAGGTCAGATGTTGCAGGGACACAAGCCCCCCCCGTGAGAGGGAGCACACTTACATTGTGTGGCTGAACTCCTGTACCATCTGCGCTGACTACGATTCGGGACTTCCCCAAGAGCTTCTTTGGATGCAACGTCCGCCAGATCACCAAAAAAAAAAAGAGAAAGCGGTTTTGACCAGAAATACAGATTTGGCCAAAATTGAGCACACGCCCGCTCATAGACGCTGGGTAGCTTTCGGTTGCATCCAATCACACAATGAAATTGTTGAACACCAAAGCATGTTTTCCCCAATAGATAGATCTTTTGGATGTTCTTGCTGCAAACCGCATGTTGTGTTGCTCCACGGAGCGTTCTCCAACCGCAATTGGTTGCTGTCCAATGGCCGGCGGTATCCTGGAACCGCCGGGTGGTGCTGGTTGGAAGGCTTTCTTTTGTTGACTGTGGAATTTTGAGGGCCGCCCTTGTGGAGGGCAGAAAGTACGGTCTCCTGTCTGCAAGAGGATGTCCTTGCATTGCGTGCCAACACATGGCACTGGCTCACAGCCTCCACTCACCCACTCACCCACTCACCCACTCACCCACTCACCTACTCGCCCACTCACTCACTCACTCACTCACTCACTCACTCACTCACTCATCCATGCACTGGAGCTTTTTGCGGTTGGACCTGCTGTCGCCCAGAATGTGCACAAAGAGTCTCCCTTGCATGCCAGAGACTGGGAGGCTTGTATGAGTGCCGTGGCAGGCCACGCAGTGCAGCAACAAGTCCAGCAACTCCCGACACAAGTGAGCGAGCGAGTGCGACACCCCGGGCCTATTCCCTTGTCAGATATTTCATGGTCAATGGCACAAGTCACGCGCAGTCCAAATTGTTCGGCCTCCGCGATGATCAAAGCGCCCGCGTGCACTCCAATGGCGGCTGCGGCCGCTCCCGCAAACACTTTGCGCTGTTCCCCCCGAAGTCCACCCGCAGCAGCCACGGCCACGCCCCGACTCTGACCGGGCAGTGCTGCACCCTCACATGCCACGGGGAACAGTACGTGATCGCCCTCGAGCTCGTGCCGGACATGCTGCCGGACATCTGCACGTACGAGCCACCGTACATCCTCCGCGACATTCACGGGCTCCGGCGCAAGCTGCATCAGCTCGAGGCCGGAATGAGCTACACGGTGATGCCTGCCACCCCAAAGGAGCGGCGCACCGCCCTGGCCCGCCCGGCTCCCATGCCGCCCCCCCCCTGCATAGAGGCGCCCACTGTGCAGGGGAAAGCGGAGACGTGGGCGCCGCACAGCGTCCCGGCGGTGCACGGCACAGAGACCGCCTTCAACGAGACGTCAGCGGGCGCCGTCAAAACAGAGCGCTCGGTCAAAGGGGAGGCCGGGGGCTTCGCAGACGACACCGCCACGGCGGCCCCGACGCCGGAGCTGCCCGAACGCTCAGAGGCCCTGCATCCGCAGGAGGCCCCAAAGGCCGCGAAACGGCGGCGGGTCGACGGGTGCGCGGGGCCCGCTGACGCCGCGTGCGCCGCGCCGCCCGACGCGGCAGACGGCGACGAGGTGGAGGAGTGCACGCAGGACATGACCTACGCAGAGGCGCAGGCCCTCCTGGAGGAGCGCGACGCCCGCCTCGCGAGGGCGGTGCGGTGCCTGCCCCCGCACCTCCGCGATCAGCTGCAGGCCTTCGTGGCGGGGTACGAGCGGGCGTACGCCCCCGACGCGCGCCCGCCGCTCTCCTCCGCCCGCGAGTTCGAGGACCTGATCGCCCTCCTGAACGGCGGCGGCATCCCGGAGCACCTGCGGGACCCCGCCGCCGTCCTGGGGACGCTGCGGCGCCTGCCGCCGCCGCCGGGCCCGGACGCCGCGCGCGCGTTCCCCCCGTCCGCCACGATGGAGCGGTGGAAGGAGGGGGCCAACGCGAT